>PNEQ01099202.1:0-56449 GCA_003012365.1 Medauroidea extradentata | reverse complement strand
CTATTCCAGGAGAAGCAAGCTAATAAGCTACTTGAAATTTCAAAAAACCTAAACAAGGCAAAAAATCAGAAAAGTTTACTTAGAAAAGTTGCTTGAAATTAAATTAGCTTTCAAATGAGTCCAAACACGATATAAATCCAATAAAATTGACACGTAAAATTCTATACTTTTCTCTTGCTTTAAAGTTAAATTTAAAATTAAAAAGAAAATTTTAGTGTAAATTTCTCTACTCGCATCCCCAATTAATAGGTTGGATCCCGCCGTATACATCCCTATACTTGGTTACGTTGGCCTAGTTATGAACAACAAAATATCAATAAAAAAAATTGAAATTACTTTATGATAAGAGGCCAAGTAAGTGCTACGTGCCAGTGCACGTCACAAGCTTTACGTATGGATGTGTTTGTAAAGAAAAAAAAAGATAGAGCCTAATTCTGCAGTTATAGCACATAGTTTAGATTTAACTAGATTAAACACAGGTGCTGTGACATTAAACATATTTATTGTTAACGAAGAAACGTCTGAATAAGAGAATGTATGGTCAAGTTTCATTAATTTGTTATTAGACATGTTTAGGGTTTGGCATCTTTGCTACCAATAATAATATTGACAGTACCGTAACTACTAAATAGCAGATACAGGAAAACAAAATTAGCATACACAGTAGTTCATGGTATAGCTCCGTATTTCACTGAGAAGCTCAAATATATGTTGGAACAGCTGTACTGGGCAATTTCAGTAAATTGGAATCTCATTATAACAACTGTTAATGACAACAAAAATTGTCTTATTAGCAAGTTGTTGTTATGTACATATAATTTTACATGATTCATAGCGGGATGGTGCACAATTTAGTTGTTATAGGGCAGATATTATAAAGCATAGCCTACTCTTTTTAATTTGGTTTCACTGTACGTACATTGTAGGCTACATATATTTAGAGGAACCAGCTTGAAAAACATGGGAAAAAACCAGGAATATCAAAATGTCAAATTGGTGACCACCCTTTAATACTTTGCTTTAATTCATCCAAACTGTCAACGGGTATTTTGTGCACAGTGTCCTTAATATACCCCCATAATAAGTCAAAAGGCATGGTGTTTGGTGAACGGAGGGGAGCCAAGGAATTGAGCAGTCTCTGTCAACTCATCATACAGGGAATAACTGGTTCAGGAAATCTAGTGTGTGCATAGGAAAAGCAGAATTTTTTTTTGTCAGTGTAAGGGGAGGGAGATGGAGGATGAGATATTCTCTTGTTGAACTTTCACGTTAGGTTGCATTTACAAAGTTACAGAGGGTAGGGATTAGACGTAGTGAACGTGTTAAGCATAACAGTTTGAAAAATTGTTTTATTAATTTGTCTAGGTAGAACTTTAGTACTTTAATTTAATGAAATTGTTCGGCACTTCCAACAACTTAAATTTATGAAAACATTCCAGAAATGCAATGTACTGTAACTTATAATGATTCTGTCAAGTTATTGTAAGCCCTATCGGTCATGGCCAAATGTACAAAAATAAATCAAAAACAAAAGTTGTAGCAAAAATTAAATAAATGCAAATTGGCAGTGGAAGTTTCACCTTAAAAGAAGCTTCCAGCACCATTAATTTAGAAAACTGTTATTACGTCAGTTAAGAAGTTGACACTGTACCTCCTCTGTCTCTAGCAGCATCGTATATTGTGACATGTGTGCCCATTGATAGGGGTGCAGTACGAGCAAAGTTGGGGCAGGGAAGGGGAAAGAGAGAGTGTAGGGGGAGAAGCAGCAAAGTTAAGGATGAAGGGCTGTCACCCATTTCTCTTTCTGTTCACGCTGCACGAACTAGAGAACTTGCAACTAAGCCTAGGCTTGCCAGGTATGTATATGAATACATCAGGGTTATGTTTGTGTGTTTACAGGATATTTGCAGGTGAGGTAATAATAATAAATGACAGGGTTGCAGCTTTCCAACCGGTGTAGATTTTGTGCCTGCTGGGTAATTTTAAGTAATTAGCAATACAATAATTGTTCATGGGTCGTGTTCTCACGTGCTTTGCACACAAGACCTAGGCTGAACACGTCAACTTTAGTTATTTAAATATTATTTAAATTAGAATTTCGAATTCTGCCTTTATGCAATTCTAGCGCTGCCCACATGCACGACATTTGGCCAGCGCCTACAATGCCCGCCCTAGTAGTTTGTCAGTGTTCAGTGCGGCCGGATATGTAAGCACACTTGAAAGATTCGTGCTTTGTATACTGATAACTGATCATTGTAATTCTGTTCATCAATCTTCTAAGTAGGAACCTTTTATTTTATATTCACTCCTTTGTGCACACAGTTTCTCGCATAGGTTTTCTGGTGACTACCAGCACGTTAAAGGCTCTGGAGTGATGGAGATATAAGGTCGACCTTGAACTGCACATCAAATGCCAATCCAATACTTGCATTTGTTATCTGGGTTGTTAAAATTTTATCCAGAAATAAACTCCCCACTTCGTAGCTGTCATTACTTGTGCTGTCATAAGAGAAACACATCGGATACGTGCCAACATCTTCCACACTCACTGCATACCATAAGATCGTCTATTTCTTAAAAAAAAAAAAAAATATATAATTTTTGTACATTCAGCTGAAAATTTTTTACTGAACCCACGGGTCCTTTGCATGGATAATGTCTTACTCTTATCTAATAGATGCATACAAATTAACCTTAATAAGGAGTAAAAAATTTGTGTGTAAGCTGTAATAAAATTTGTCTCCATTGTGTTCTCATATTTTCGACCAGATTAGTTGTACATTTGCCTCTCTCCGATGTCAGCGAACTGTTACTTGTTACTCTACAAATACTCAGCATGATACAGAAAAAAGGTTAAACGATGGCCCTACACGGGAAACAAAGCCCCTTGCCCACCAACATCCCTCCATTACTGCGTCTGCATCCTCTCTCTCTCTTACTACCTGTACATGTGTTCCCAGGGACCCCCTGCGCCTAGGTGGCGCTGGCATCCTGCCGAGCAACTTCTGATGGTCTCAAACCACGTCCAAAAATATAATAATAAAACTTACATTACAAATTCACAATTGACAAACTAAATAAGAGCAGCAAAATTCCTCTTTTAAAAATACATGGTGAGACAAATGAATAAACTTGGTGTGCACAATCAGTGCACAGGAAGTTGAGGGTGGAGTCACCATATCTGAAACAAAAAATTTCATAGTTGAGTTATGACAATGACTAGCTTAGATAAAATGCTGCAAATCAAAAGACTGACACTAACTGTAAAAAAAAAAAAAATCTTTCATTTCACCTTAAAATATTCAAACACTGTTTTTCTTTTGTTAAGAACAGTTTACAAGTACTGTCCAATTGGGGTTATATAAATCAACTTGACCACTGATAGTCTGGCTTTATGAACGTAGTCTGCATTGCTCTATAAAGTTTTGAGCTCAGTTCACTGTCAATGTTTTAATGCGGAAATTACATTCCTATTACACTGTGATTCAGGAAAAACTTTAAACGATGACTTAAAGTTACACTCTAGTATTTGACTTAAACATGTCTATTCACATGGTGGGTGAGCCAGGCCTATGAATCCCATGACAGGCAACATCGTCGCTTTGTGGGTGGAAAGCTAGCTAAATACACTTTCTGCTGAAGTGGCCAGCATCTGATCTGCGTTAACAACCCAACAGCTTCCCCGTAAACACACTTGCCTTGGCTACTATCAATGAAGCTCCCTCAAACCAATTTCAGTACAAGACAAAATATAAAATTAATTTCATTATATTTAGTGAGGCACCACCAATAACCAGAGACATAATGTGTCAATATGATTGGGCACCTTACACCAATCTTATTCTAGCTGTGTTCTGTAAAATTAAGTATAACGAACGGTTACTTAATCAACGTGATACAACGTGAATGCAGTGAAAATGAGAATGACTGCATGTTTGATAAAACACGAATATAATGTTGATACGTGAACTACGCTTATTGCTATTGCAAAAATAAGATTAGCCTTGATTTAAATTGGGTTATTGCGAGTTGCTGAAACACTGGAATGGTCTCTTAAGACGGCAGCCGCTGAACAATGTTGCAGCGAGGCACAAATACACATTGTTTGCTAAACTATTACTATTTGTGTTGCGAGTGTGGCATAATGATCTACATTAAAGAAACACATTTCAGAGATGGGTTTCCTATGTACAAATATTTTCACAGTGCCATATTTGTGCACACAATATCAGGATGTAGGACTTGATAAGTGCAAATTATTGAATAAATAATTTTTCTATCTACAATAACAACACAACACTTATCTATACAATTTACAACTCTTAAGATCAATACAGAATGTCAAGAAATGGCCTTATAATAATCACACCATGCAAATTCTGGGCTAAATTGGAGATGAGAGTGTTAGTGGCAAAATGTTTTACAATTACATTTTACATGCATAAAGTGGCAACATAGCACAGATTAAGTCCCCTCAGCCATTTCTGGACATCTTGCATGTATAATTGCTGTTAATATTTTATTTATATTTTATATTTTTAACTAACTTTCCTTCTCTAAGCATACAATTACTCAGTATCATTCTTTCTCTCACAAAACAGTCCTTAGATGCTAAATTATCAGACAACTCACCTCTCACCAAGGCGATATGGTTCGATCCCCAATGGGCTCAGGTCTTGTAATTTCAAATGTAGGAATTGTGCTGGACAAGGTTGCTGGTCAGAGAGTGTTTTCTTGGGTATCTCATGTTTCTACCGCCCGTCTCATTCTGGCACCTCTCCATTGTTGGACCTCATCTTATGTCATCTTTCACGGCAAGCAAATACCTACGGGCACCCAGTCGTGCAAAGTTTGCAGTTTGTGGATGTGATATGCTGGCCTTCGGGTACTCTTACCATCCCAGATAGAATAGCAACATAATATGCACATGCTCAGCATGTCACAGAACAATGTTATAACATTGCTGCATGTGCTAATTGTATATTTATTAGGTGCTAAAGATGTTCATGCAATGTTGAAAAGTTCTAGGTTGGTAACATCACAGAGGCAATATAGCCTGCACATCGCAGCGGCAACGAAGCCCGTACATGGCCAGCACATTGTGAAAACATTCCAGTTATGTGCAGAATAAGTGCAGGTAACATGCCAACCTCTCGTGCAGGCAATGTTTTGAGGCAATGTTGCCTGCACATTCCAACAGCATGTTGCCTGCACGTCACCAGCATGTCACAGTCATCTTGTCTACACGTTGCCAATACTTTGAGAGCACATGACTAACACAGTGCTACAACACGAATAACATTTTTCCAATCTACTAGATTAGTTTGCTTCATATCCAGACATCAAATGTTTCAAATGTCATCACTGAATATTGGAATGTTGATAAAATAATGAGTCAAATAGTATTAGAGCTCGTGTTAAGATTGAGCATTTTGATGCACAATCAATGATACGAGAAAAATTATATAATTACTGCTACTTAAATATAATAAAATAATTACCATTCCTGTTACAATACGGTGCAAAGAAAATATTTCTAATTTGTAAAAATAAAATTTATCGGGATTTAAGATATTTGAATTGCACTAATTGTGATACCACGAATACTAGTGGAAAACGATGACTTTTGAATGATATGTGCATGTGAATAAAATCAATTACCATTATTAATTTATGAATCCTGTTGGTCAGAAATGAATCTTGGTTGGTAATGTCACAACTTAAATGTTTATTGCATGTGCAGGCAACGTGCTGCAAGGTCCCATCTGCAACATTGCCTTCATACAGTTTATGGCACATGCAGGTAACGTGTTGCGAGGTCCTATCTGCAATGTTGCCAGAGTAACATTCATGGCACACACAGGTAATGTATTGTGAAGGCCCATCTGTAATGTTGCTTGCATAAAGTTTCTGTCATGTGCCGGTAATATTCTGCTATGTGTCATCCGCAACATTGCCAGTGTAATGTTTCTAGTACATGCAGGCAGTGTGCTAATGACTGTGTGTGTGACCAACTTAGTACATTGTAACTTTATAGCTACATTTAGGACCATACCTCTGCTCTCTGGGATACAATATTTATTTACAAGTCTCTATTCACTTAAAGCTTCTCTTTACAGTAACATATCTTTATTTACAGCAATAGTCTATCTAACCTGCTCGTCCATCTCACACCCGAAAACTCACAGTCCAGACACGCTCTAACTGTTACTTTAACTGTTCCCCTGCCGTAGACACTTGCCAAACTGTAGCCTTTTGGCATGTTTATCCCATTCTTCTCCTTGCCGTCGCAATCGCATTTGCCAACGTCGTATTTGCTGACGAGGTCATCTCCACAACTTTAAAGCAGCTGCCTACCCCACGCTTCAAATCCGTTGCAGTGTGTTCGTAAACAGGTTATTTCTACGAATATTCCACGTGTGCCCATTGAGCCAACATACTATAGACAAGGTCGGAACCTCGTTGTTAAGATGCCACGCTCATTAAAAACACTGTTTCTAAGCCCTCCAACATGGCCAAAAACGGCATTTTCAGACTTACGTACTTCAAAATATATGTGAATAGGCCTCATATTGCGACCTGCACTGAATTTAGTTGCAGACTTTCCACCAATAAAATTATATGTTCACCACTTAATGTCCCACAGTAAAAACCGTTCGGCGGGAGTCTTGCACGCTAGTTCAGCACTTGGCTCGTTGAGGCGACGTGGTATTTGATGCGCAATTCAAGGTCTACCTTACTGCTCGATCGCTTTTGATCTCTCACGCGCGGGTAGGCGGCGGCGCCCTTAATATGCACATGTTAAACACCACAACAACTTTTCTCGTCGGCCACCGCGATCTGTATTTATACACAGCTGCGGCGACGCCTAGATCATTCACACAACTCGGCGAGGTTGATGATTCCAGCTGACCCCAGCCCGAAATTTCCAGGTGTTAGGTCAACTTTCGATGATGGCCTAGGCGCATGCTCTTCAAGCACGACTTAGCAGTGACAGCCGCTGCTCACCTCCCAGACAATGGAGATGTGGCGTGACTCGCTGCATTACCTGTGCATGCTCGAGAGCTGTGTCGTTACACTGCCCCTTAACTTCCGAACCTTCGAAAAGTGTCAGTCGATCAGTGTGGACACCCTTGGGTTTAGCACGAGAGACACTGTGGCAAATCCTGGAGACCACATCGTCGATACTTTTCGTAATTCGTAATCTTATAAGGGCCTTCCTAGTTTTTTCTTAAGCTTGAGGCAGTATCCATTTCATCTATGAGGATTGTACAATCACATGAATTGTCCATCTTGAAATAGCTCATCTAATGTTCTCCAATCATAGCATGTCTTCATTCTGTCGTTATTGATCCTGAGGTGCTACCGAGCAAAGTCATGTATGTTGACTAGCCTTCTACTTAGTTCACTGGAATATTCTTGAGTGGCGAACACTCCTTCGAGGGGTTGCTCAAACAGTAGATCACTAGGGAGCCGGAACTCTCTCCCAATTAACACTTCGAAGGTTCTGCTGAACGTTAAGGGGCCCGCCTCGTGGCACATGTGTTTGTGTGAGTGAGATATGGTGCTAAGGGCGACGTCGTATGGGCCATACAACGGTGCGTCGCCTCTACGCTTAAGGCATGCAGTCTTCGCGAAAAAACAAATTTCCAATGGGACTTTAAGTGGTGACCCTATTGTTTTATTTACGAAATCACTTTACTAAAGTCCATTGCACTACCCTTAAGTGGTTTCACATGTATTCGGCTAGTATATTTTCCGCTATAGCAGCCTGAAAACCCCATTTTAACCCATTTTGACGTGCCCTAAAAGGGGATTTCTAATATGTGTGTTGTCTTGTAAGTACTTAAGGGCAGTCGTCTGAAGTGTGTGTTCTTTTCGTAGAGAAACGGCGTGAACATACGTGTATTAGTTTCGGTGTAAAACGTTTTCTTCAAACACGCTGCATGGTGATTTTATGGCAACGAGGCGGGTCCATTAAGCCAGAAAAAAAATATTGGTATTCCAGTCCTTCTGGCTTTATGACATGAAATTTTTAAGTTACTATTCCAGAGTGTGGTTAAGTCTTTCGACCGTCCCGTCAGGTTGGGACGGATGCCCAGAATTCTGATCACTTCTTGGAACAATTTAGCCTCAAGTGGCATCTCAAATCTCGAGGAGACGTGTTTTAAAAGTGCCTCTGCTATCGTACAGGCTTATTGGTTTGGTATTGGATATTATTGACTCTGGTCACTTAGTAGAGTAGTTTGGGCTACAAGGAGGTGTCGATTTCTTCTCGTGGTGGTCGGTAGTATATCTACAGCCATCCTTTCAAATGGAGCACCAATATTGTATCTCTGAAGGTGACCTTATCCCTTAATTCTCGGCTCTTTTCTCGCTGCACGGGCATCAAACATGCGGCACGAATTTTCCACATCCTCCCGACAATAGAGCTAGTAGAATATTCGGGTGTACTTAATCGAATGCCAAAATACCCACCTGGTGCAGTGTTATGCAGTTCCTTCTACACTTGTGGGACCCTACAGTTTGACTGGACAACTTGACATCGCATGTGTTTTATACCTTTGCTCTCCATCTTTCTATACAGCATATAATTTCCAAGAACAAGGGAATTTTACTGTGCCCAATACCCCAATATTTGACTGTAAGCCCTGGAGTAGATCCTGTCAACTCGTTGGTATTTTCTTTTCAGTCCAGTGCAGGACGTAGGTTGGGGTCATTCTGTTGGTCCTTTCAGATTCTCCTACTTACTTTTTCACACAGGATTTCCTCTCCCTCCGAAGTTTGAGCTATTAATTTCCTCTATGAACTGTGGAACAAAAATGTTTTCTACTTGGACACGCTAATACAGGGGTTATTTTCTCAGACGGTGGGGGACTTCATTTTCCAGCAGGATGGTGCGCCATCCCATTGGCACCTTTCTGTTCGTGGATACCTGAATAAGACCTTGCTGCAATGCTGGATTGGTTATGGAGCAGTTGGTGGCCGACCTCTTCATTAATGGCGTCCAAAAGCCCAGACCTTACCCCGTGCGTTTTTTTTGTAGGGGTACATAAAATATCATGTGCTTCGTCTACCATTGCTGACCTCAAAACGAGAATTACGGACGTCGATGCCATCCAACCCGTAACACCGGACATGCTGACAAGAGTGTGAAACGAGTTCGCATATCGCATAAATATAGTTCGGGCTGTGCTTGGTGGTCACATCGAACAGTTATGAAGATGTGGCAAAGAAACTTCATTGTTACACGTTTCATTTGACTGGTCAACCAAAGGTTATGGGGGTTGTTTGGTTTTGGTAAAATGGTCATTGAAAGTTGGGGTATTCTGTATGACCATACTGTATTTGTAGCATTTAAATCGTCGTACCATTAAGCACGTTTAGGCCTATAGCTGTGTTAATACGGAACTCCATCTTTGCCTCCTAGGTTAGTCACCTTACCACATCCCCTGGGTGACATAGTCGTGTTTACTACGAAAAAGAGAAATCGCCACTTGCAAATTTGCCTGCTGTTGTGTCCTGTTCTTCAAGGTCGCGTCTTTCTGCATTTGGCTGTTTGGCAAAATAGTTCATCTTCGTTTCCCTCTGGCCTACGTTTCGGGATCGTTTATAGGCAACTTGCGCTGCTGAACTCTGGGTTCAAGTCAAGCCATGTAACTGCATCAGACAAGCCTCGTAGGATAGCAGTTAGTCCTTCAGAGGGGCAGGTATCCGCCAGTCAATGCCAGGGCGACCCGAACATTAGTGTCAGCACAGGAAGTTTGGGCGTCGACAGGCCATGTACCTCAGTAGTCTCGTGTCCTTGGCTGTAGGTTCAGACCTTCGAGCTGTGACGACCGCCGTCACAGACACGGGACACTTGGCACATTTCTGCCCGTTTAATTGTGAACCTCTAACATATAAAAGTATTCAGAAATTTCATTTTAGGACGCACCAGAATCCAAACACGTGTACATTTATGGCACCACTGAAACTGGGTCACAGTTTAGTAACAAACCTGCAAGTAAATAAGGACAGTATCCAAGGTCGATCCAGCTCTAGGTTTGGGGATGCGGAGGCATACCTTAAAAAGTAGATACGCCTACACCCAAAATAAAAAACGGGAGTTCCGAGGGTCCCCTACGGAATAATTAGGATTTTATGGTGCAAATTGCGCTATTTAAAGCGTTTCCTAACAAAAAAAATTAATGTATTACTTTGAGAAATTGTGACAATTTAAGGATAAACTATGCTTTAAATGATTAAGGGGAATCTCCCCCGCCTGGATCCACCCCTGACAATATCCCGCCCAATCTATTATCGCTTCATATGTTTTGGACAGTTCTGACAGCCGTCATTGTACAATTAAAAATTTTCCCCACAGAATTTTTTTTTCTTCAAGTTTTTGTATGGAGTTGTTTGACAGCAGAGTTTATAATGTGCGTGGTGTACCGTCAGCACAATGGGCGTCAGCGGAAAATTTTCGCGAAGAAGTACTTCCCAACGCATTGCAACACAGTTTAAATTGCGTACCAGGTGGCCGCCTTAATGCGAGACAGTAAAACTGCAATATTTAACTGCAACGATTGAAATTAATAATTTAATATGGATCTGAGAGAGTTAATAACTAAATGTGAAAATGCATTGAATTCACAGGTGTTTAGAAAGCCTTGTGCTGTGGCTACATTACCTAGAAAGTTAATCTCACCTGTAAGGAACACTGATGTTTTCACATTCGCTCTTAAATCACCTTCCTGTAACTTCTCCATAATTCGCTCACAGTGCTCATCATAATCTTTTGAGGGCAATCAAAATACCATCGACACAAATCGTAGGAAAATCGAGTGCTTCTGTTCCTAACACCTGTGTCAACCCTAACTGAACCATTCAGAGAAAATGGGAGCCTCGTAAGACAATACAATGTACCTTGAGCTGAGAAGGCGGTCGTTTTCATTTAGCCATGTACTCGAATGGTATTTGCAAGCATGAGGCCACACTGTTCGATGACAATGTGATACTTTCATACTTACTCGTTTATTTGGCCGTGAATGCAGTACATTCCGTGGTGGCGGAAGAGGTAGATAATGAAGTAGCAATGTTGTGGCTAAGGTCTTGTTAAGGGTCGTTTGTTACTACAATATTGTCAGCTATAGATAGATAGATAGAGAGAGAGTGGAAACATTTCAAAGTGTTGCCATAACAGTCTCAAAACAATGTTGCTTGTTGACCGTAGTAGGTTGGACGACAATTGTTTAACGTATTTACTCTCTAATGTAGACGAATCACGAACTTGCGGTTCCTGCATGCCTAAATTCTCATTGACCAAATCAATTTCTGAAAGAAAAAAAAAAGTAAGACACGAATACATTGGAAACTGGCAAACGGTCAACTTTTCCTGCGCTGCATCAGTCTTCTACGCATAACTGTAAGTCATGTTACTGGTAATAGTTAACATACAGTGAACACAGTATATAGGTGTGCTAACATGTTCGTACGAATTAAGTGTTGTTGATCACAGAAGTAAAACACCGACCTCGCACTCGACCGTAACCAAGTTTGATTATCATAACCCGACCATTTTTGAGTACGGTTTTCCTTGGTTTTCCGAAATCATTCCTGGTGAATGATAGGATGGTCACTTAATACATGTCACGGCCGATTCCCTTCCTCAGTATGAGCCATACGTTTAATTTCTAATGACCTCGCTGTCGACGAGACGTAAGACCTACTTACCTACTATATATCTTATCTTCTTATTGATAAAACGTCTGCAAGATCGACGGACGACCATTAGCTACTCTTTCGTAAAAAGTTATTTTACACAGGCAATATGAGAGCAAATTTGAAGATAGTGAGGCTGTGGGATAGGTACTACTGTGTACGTGAAACATTCTTTGAAATGTGTATGCCTATGTTCTTAATTTACTACTAGTGCTTAGTTGAGCTACTACGAAATAAACCTCTGAGAAAAATACTTGAACAACGGGGACTTTAGCAGGTATGGCTGTGACGAATTATAAAGCGGCTGTTGTCGCTCTTTTAGACCACAAATATTTTAAATTGGTAGCCACTGATTTGTTTTATTATATTATGAATATCAGAGGAATAAATTACGTTACAGGACTGAACTTATTTTATTTTTAATAACGGTTTCCTCTACAGTGACGGAAGAGTCCCCGTGACAGTGGAGTATGCGCGTGTTGTAAGATAAACAGTATTTGCACGTAAATCTGTGGTTGTTACACATGTTGAACGTTGGTTCTTTACTTTCGGAAGCAACCAATGGATATCTATCGCTATGTGAGAATTCTGCAACAGTTTTCTTGAACGGTGCATACAGGAGAGAGCCCTATCCACTGTGCCAACTCCTCCTCAACCCCCTCCCCCTCAAACAATTGAACCGTCACAAGCAATCGTTGTACAATCATATAATATTGGTAAAGTGTCACAGAGACAATTTTTCAGCATGCGAGTATCCATTCACGTTATTTTTGGTGTAATACAATTATTAAACACGGGGCAGGGCGAGGACAGGTATCGTACAGTAAGGTCAACCTTTTATAAATGCACATTATGACCAGGGGCGTCATTTCAGGTTTTTCCAAGGGTGGGGGGGGGGCAAGATTTTGTTTTCTGACGACAGTGACCTTGTTGCATCTTTTTTATTAATTAAGCATGTATAAATTAGATACTTTAATAATAAAACTTCAGTTTTAAGTCCTTAAGTTAGCATAATTTACATTAAAAAATACAAAAAAATATATTTATACACAAAAATTCCAAATCCAGGGGGGGCATTTGCCCCCCCCCCCCTGTAGGCCCAAATGATGTTCCTAATTATGACAACATTGGCAGAGAAAATTGAAACTTTAGTTCCTTGCAATAATTTAAAATACATAGATTACCAATTGTTGCTTTATTTTAAACAATTGTAGAGTACTGAATGTAATATTTTCGGTGCCATTGTTGCAAAAGTTTCGTTTATAAATGGTTGAACTTAAGGTGGTACATCAGGCACCATATTGGATTATTTTATATGCTAGCCTTTTTTTTTTCTGAGAAGATTAGAGTAAAACGTGAGATCACAGAGTGAATTCTATTTACCTTACACTACAGTACAAGCGTCGCAGTTGAACTTTTAGCGTGCACTTAGGCCGCAGTCAGTAAAACAATTTTCTTCGCATTCTTAATTTTGTGTGACTGATTGTAGTCTAGATACACGTTAAAAGTTCAACTGCGATGCTTGTTCTGTAGCGCAAGATAAATAGAATTTATGCTATAATCGCAAATTTTACACTTTCCTCGGGATATAAAAAATAAATAAATAAAATAATCCAATATTGCGACTGATATCCCACCTTAACTAAGGTTAATTCTACTACAGGTTAGAAAGAAAATGTGTTTTCTTACGGGAGAGTTTGGCACAGAGAAAATTTCTGCCGCTAGTTTCGCTGCTATCGCTAAGGGACCAGAGAAATACGAAACTGTAGTGCAATTGAATTTAAATAGGCTTGGGAATGACAGAAGACATTTAACTTAATTGTAAAGTGAAAAGAAACCAATTCGCGTTTTAAACTATCAACTTAATGTAACTTATAATTCAGGAAAGCTCTGTGATTGGTCAGTTTACACCCATTACCAATACCAGCGCTCAAGTGGCAGAAATTTTTCCTGTGCCAAAATTTTCGTATCGATCTTTCTAGCCTGTACTAGAATTAACCTTGCCTTAATGTGCAGAACCTGTAAACGTATAGGCCTATACGGGACACTACTCCCCCCCCCCCTCCCTTCCCGGTCGACATCCCAGCCAGTATCCCTTGTCACAAGGTAGCAGCTTGGGAGCGTTTTAAGGGTTAAAATCCGTCCATAACCCTTAAGAAAATAGTGAAAAATTCAAGGATTCTGAAAGAAAACTTCTTAAGAGTTAGTGTGAGACGTGATGTAGCGTGGTACGGAAGTATTTTTTATTGTGTAACTATTAAAAATGTTTTAAAGCGTTTGTCTACGAAAAGTAGACACACTTCAAACTTTGTCTCTATGTCGTCCGCTAATTAAAAACATGATTACCAAGCACCTCGAAAGTGCTAAAAGTAACTTTTTCACGTTGCTGTAGCTGAAAAAATACGAGCAGTAATCGTAAAATAAAATCATAGATACCTACATTAGACTTTACCACATACTTCCACAAATAAAACACTAGTGTCATCGTTTGAAGTCCCGCTGGAAAACGCATTCTACGAAAACACTGCACGATAGTTTAGTTCTCCGCGCCTAGAGGCAATGAGGTGTTTGAAGGACGTGTTATATTCGACTTATCGCCTTCCCCTTTCCAGTACTTCAAACGTAAAAAAAAAAAAAAAAAAAAAATGCGTCCTCTAACTTTTATATAGCACCATCTTCCATCTTGCGCCTTAAACTACAAATTTTCCCGGTGGAAGACTTCCGTATCCCCAGCTTTAAAAAGGGATGATCTTCTGTTATTTGTTTTATTTCCCTGTAGGGACTTCACCATGTACAAATCCTAGTTCCACCAGAACCTGCTCAATGGTCGTGTTGGGCGCACGACCTCCGATAGTCTGTCGTGGTCGGTCACGCGTATGGCGACCCTGTGTCGGATCACTAGCACATCAGGACACGCCTCACTGACGGCTAACTGGCCACGCTGTGTGTCTGGACTTCCCGCCTCTATGTACACGACCTTGAGCACACACTCTGACACCGCCCTGCTCGGGGAAACACGTCCACATGACGCATGCTTCGTTAGCTTACACGCACAGCCAGACCCTGGGTACCATCTCTGGTACAAGGCCGCGACCTTCGATGTGGCAACCCTGCAACAAGGGTCATTTTCAACAGCGCATTGAGCTCTTCTACGACAGTGGGTTTCCCTGATTCGCCGGCACACTGGACAGACAAACGAATCAAATGACTCAAGGTGAGATATATGCTTTTTAAAACTACCCTTGTTGGCAGGGTTGCTGAATCGTAGGTCGCTGCCTTGTAGTACAGACGACTACTATTATATAGACCACATGGCCAAGGAGAGCAGATGATCAGGAAATATTAACTAATGCTTTTAGAAGGAGGGTAAAAATATACAAACGAAAATGCGAAAGAAGCTTTATATAAATCTCAAACTCATATTATATCTCCACTATTTTAAAATAAGACCAAAGAAATCTTCTTTATAAAAATTAGGTTTTTTTTACAATAAGGGTAACATTTTCTGAGGACCTGCCTATACTTTCCTTTCCAACCGTTTGCAGTCTGATGTGAAGTTCAATTAGGTTGTTCAATTTAAACTAAGCACTCACCAAAACTATTAATAAATTAGAAATATATTTTATTGGGCCCATATACGTTAAGTTTTGAGAGAATTGAAACGTTTACACTTGTGTTCAGTTACATGGAAGTTTTCTCATTAAAAATAATCATGATGGATGAAAAACGGCAGAAAGAAAAAATTAAGCAGTGCTCACTTTATCGTGAACGTATCTTATCGTTACCTTATTAGTAAAACCTCGTAACTGCTCTTCGCATCCATTCAGAAAAAAACGAGAGAAAAACTATTTTATTTCCCTCATACAAAAATTTTATTCATAATAATGTTGTGTAAAATTTTTCTCAGTGTATGTACTTTCAACAATATTTCTTTGTAAATACTTTATTATGATGGTTTAAAAAGGGATTAACGGAAGAATTGCGAGATCCTTCTTAATGTTCCGAGAACAAATAGGGCCTATACACATTTTATATGAACATTTGGTATTGATCTATTCGGAAAAGTCATGGCGAATATATACTCACTTTCCCTAATCGCAGAGCCTGTCACTCCGTTACCTGACACTGATACGAATGATTTAAGTCAAGATCTGACTTTACAGAGAAAGGATTTCATTAAATCTATAATATAATTTAATGAAGTAATAATGGTAATAATGGTTTTCAGATGTTTCACGGCATGGTTATGCAAATGAGAGTTTTAAAATGAAACTCATTTTAGGTTATAATTCAATATCATGATCGTTCAATAGTATTCAATTGAAATAGGAACTACTTTTATACACTGTAAGTGTTGAAATGGCACAAATGTACAGGTTGTCAGGCAATTTGTGTTTACATTGGCTACATCACATGATTCTGTGGCGTAACCTGGGTATTAATATATCCTTTGGCATAAATAAGAAAAACACATATTTAAGAGGGTCCGTGTATTGTGCAGTGGCTAGGGAGCTCGCCTCCCACTAATGAGATCCGGGTTCTGTTCCTGGCGGGTAGACCCAGTTTTCGTATGTCGTTTGTAGATTATTTTTCTGTCCCCCCCCCCCGGGCCCTTCATTACGAAGTCGCTCCAAATTCACTTCATAGAACAATAGGACATTTCACGAGCGCCGAAGACATAGTTGTTAAGGGCCTCCCTATCTTCATTTGAAATTCGTGCGACTTGCAATTTTTTTTTTGCGAAACTGCTAAATACGAATGTATACAGGATGTAATTAACAGTATAAACTCCAGGAGGTAATTCCTTGTATAAAAGTAAGCCGACATTAAATGGGGTACTTTTAAGACAAGCGAATATCAAGGGCGGTATGAGCCCTTGAAAATATAGTTTAAAAATAGTATTTTGTCCAAATATTATAAAAAAAAGTTACGCTTAAATTACAGTTTCGTGGCTGATTTTAAGTATTATTGAGATCTTCAACCTGTACAAAATTCAGCCTTACAACCTTGCACGTTCATTAAAATTATAAGAGAAGCCACCTTCATATTGTATAAAATTACTTTGCCATCAGGTATTGTGAACATTTTATATTGTCTATTCGACCAGCACATCGTAAGGAACAAACATTCCTCTTGTTTCAAGCTCCTATAATGCACCGCTTACTAGAAAAATGCGCACAACTGTTGCTATGACAATAACACAACGCCTACTATGTAGGCAAAACGTACTACCTTCACCAAGGTATTGTACGTGCGCCGTGCTCTCTGGAAAATGCAACCTGTGGTTCAGTTGTTTAAAATCATGTCCTAAGATCCACCTAAGCAAAAAAAAAAAGAAAAAATTTATGCTTGGCTCGGCGAATTTGGCAATCAATTTGGTTTTGCAGCATTTTTGCAATTTAATTTTGAGAAAAATCAATTAATTTTATGGACAACATAACATTCCCTGAGTACATTCTGAATAGTTACTTATACGTTTCGGAGTTGTTTTTTACTTACTTTCTTCGCTGAACAACGAAAACGAAGTGCTATTTAAACACAATTCTGCGACATATGTAGTTACCGAAGTTCGTCGATTTTTCTCTTCGAATTAAAAAATTAAATTTTCAAATTTACTGAACCGAGCTTTGCTTTCTTGGGTAGATTTTGCGACATGCTTTTAAATAACTGCATCACAGGTTGTATTTCCTGAGAGCACTGCGCACGCACAGGACAATATTCTCCTGGCGAAAGTAGCACTTTTTGCCGACACACTAGGTGACGTACTATTTTTACAGCAACAGTTATGTGCATGTTTGTGATAAACAGTGCATTCTAGGAACTTGCAACAAGGGGACCTTTTTTGTTCCTAACAATAAGCTGCTTGAACAGACAACATGAAATGTTCACAATACCTGAAGGCAAAATAGTTTTATGCAGTATGAGGGTGGGCACACTTATTATTTGAATGAAATGTAATGTTTTAAGGCTGAAATCTTATACAGGTTAAATATTTTAATAATTCTTATAATCAGCGATGGAATCATAATTTAACTCCTAACCTTTTTTGGAGTTAAGCCCAACTACTATTTTTAAAATACATTTCCAAGGACTCATTACTTCCTTAATATGCACTTGTCTTGAAAGTGCCTCATACAATGTCGGCTCACCTTTTCACCTTTTCCTGGAGTTTGAGATTTTAATTTATTTACATCTTTTGTATGTATGTATATACATATATAATATATACACAGAATAAGCACACATTTGAAACTATGTCGCTATAAGTTAAATTTTTTGGCAATATTAATACTGAACATGATTTTCGGGGTTCTGAAAATTTTTAAAACACATTTTTTTTTTAAAAGAAAACTTAACATTTCTGGGAACGTATCAACGCGATTATCACGTAGGCCTATATAAAAATTGAATCATTCGTTGTACTTTAAACCATACTTTCCACAAAATAAATGACATGGTTGCCTCTTAAACTAACATAAGAAAAAATTTAATATCAAAACATAAATGTGATACTTCACTTTACATAAGTCTGTCAGCGGCACCCTTAGCTCTTCGTCGCTTTTGTGCCTCACACAGATAAAGGAAACCTTTAAAGTGAGTCACCTTAAGCTGACTGTGCCAAGGTCAGCATCTGAGCGTTTTATTTCACATCCTGTGTGCAGTACAGGATGGTGTTGCAAAGTCGATCAACAGTTGCTGAAAGAGAACTGATAGGAAGAGGTATGCCCTTTCCAATCTCGGTGGGTGGGTGTGGTTACCAACTCACTTGTCGACAACCGCAAGTGGGTTATTCTGTCTTGGCCAACCTCAGGCCGACGAGGACTATCTCTCATCTACGAAGCCGCTTAGTAACGAGTGATTTTTTTTCCCTAAGCAAACCTTACTAGCGTAGGGAGGGAAGAAGCAATAGACAGTGGCGTAATTGTCTGAAAGCTCGTCGCCTACCGCGCCCATCCAGTTCGATTCCCGGCAAGGCCACTCATGGAAGAACCCAGGATTTTGGTTTGTGGAGGGCACAAGATCTAATAAATAACAAAAAACTGCAGACTTCAAGCAGGTGCATCTCTACAAAGCTGTTAAACGTTACAGAATACCAGTTCAGAAATGTGTTAAACCATTTTGTTTGCGATAACCTCTAACATACATGCACTGTATACATGTTCAACTGTACTGTACTACTAGTACACGTATAAATTGATATCAAAATTAAAAACTTCACTCATTTTTGGGGGGAGGGGGTGGCCACGAGCACCAAGTGTCATCCCTCTGGATGGGCTTATGAGGCCACTCCCGAATTTGGCATATTGGAATCGTGGCGGACATAACTGCAGGTCAGAGGCACTTCGGCTTCTCCTACGTTCTCATCCCACCGCTGTTGTACGCTCATATCTCGTCCCTTCATCCTCACTGGTGCTTAAGACGTTGGCTCTTATCTAGGTAGACTGCGACTGTGCATGTGAGAGAGAAAATCGATGTAGTGCTAAGGTTTGCCGCCTCCGCCTATGTAGTGCAGTATAGCCTTTACCCGCAAACTGTGTAACTGGCGCACAGAACTTCACTGTTATTCACTTTCCTATGGGTCTATAAGTGGTGACTGTATTATTTTATTTATGAAATATATGGTTCAAATTCCAACGCCTCTTTCTATTATTGTATTTTTAGAAACCGGTCAGAATTTTACTTGATACGGCAGTCTGGGAATTGTTTTAGCAGTTTTTGAGAGTTCTGAAAATCGTTTTTACAATACGTAATCCTAATTTTATAACTTATAGAAAAATTATTTGTAGTGTGGGTATTTTTCGTAGGTGTACAAATGTAGTGCGCGTTAAGATGTTTGTTCAAAATGTGAATAATTGCGTCTCACTGCAAAGCGATTCAAGCGAAGGTAGTAGGATCCTTAAGGTGGCCGCCTGTCCATGCATCAGCGAGGCGTGTAGAGCTTCGGCTGACAGACCTTTATTAGAAACATGCTCAGCGTGCGTGAGTGACGTCTGGTCAGAAGTCCTAGATTTCTTGCAGCGTCAAATGCCGGAAATAGGTATTTTCCCGGCTCTATTTCAGGTACGAAAATACTTTAGGCGCAGAAGCTTTGAAAGCGTATAGGCGTGTACAGCACATTCATCTTTAATATTACGTTATAAAATGATGTCAGTACGGAATGTCTCGCAGACGTGAACTATCGGAGAGAAGTCTGCACACCAGTTCAGTGACTTTCGCCTGGAGGCTGGTGTGCTGAGGCGCAATGCCGCAATTGTTCACAGGGCCGCCGAGAAGGGATGGGAAGGGGGGAGGGCAAAAGGTGTAAATGCCTAGGGGCCCGAGCTCATGAGGAAAATAACTAAATAAAACTTTTAGAAAAAATATTCCACATATAATTTGTCTCTTGTCACATTTTGTTCCTTCCTGTGCTATTCAGCAGCAACATAAATGTTATATTCAGTTCCCATTGGAAAAAAAGGAGTGAAAAAGGTGGGATTTGGGATGGGATGGAGCCCTAAGGACTTACTTGCACAGGAGCCCGGAAATCCTACCAATGATCCTGCTCGTCCACGAAAGAACAATATAAGTTCAACCAGACGGATGCCTCAAATGTTCTCATAAATCACTCCACTCCTTTGTCGGAATTCCGGACACTACAAAGCCTACCGCTACTCCACAGAACAGCTGCGGTTCGCGTGCACCGAAAGGCCAACACTCTTTGAGTGCTTGTACTTGCAAACTTCAGAAACAATTTTTAACCTTCCGTGCCAACCTCTCTCCATACCTTGCACGACGTGTAAAGTATTAACTAAGGTATAAATAGCCATTAGCAGACACAACACGTGACCACTTGTCCCAGTGTTTAAAGCTCTTGGTCTGTAGGCCAAGTGTCCCGGGTTCAAGACTGGGTGTTGTGTTTGTCTTTTCACCTCCATCTCTGCGGAAGGAAATTGCGCACCTCCACAGACTAATCCTCGCCAAATGCCCCATGTGCCCCTCTTCTCCTCCTCTTTAAGGCCGACAACTGACAAATAAAAAAAATGGAAACGGCGTAAATAAAAATAATACACATTCTTATTTAATGTCCACAAGAATTGAAGAACTTTACGCAACATAAACACAAATCAATACAAGAAAATAACACACAGGAAGAAATGAATATTTATTAAAAACTGGGCTTCCTTACACATGTATAAAAGTTAATAAACACGTTCCCTATCCGTAATAATCAATTAAAACCGGTTGTATATACATTGAAAACGTGAACTCTATAGTTTGTCCATACTCATTAACTTTCAAGATAACACATACTTTTTGGACATGACGGATATTTACATGAACACATATAGGCATTATGAATGCTCATATCTGGCGAGCTGAATAATTACAGAAAGCTGTTTACTATCAAATTTAAAATACGTAAAATATTTATTCGCTTAATCAACATATTTATGCGAGCAAGGTAACCCTGGAATGCATCCGTAAAAATGAAATGCTTGATGTTTTGTTTTAAATAGAATTTTGACTCATCGGTAAGCGGTACAAACCAATAGGTTTGACGAGCAATACATTTTTCTTTGTAAGTGTACCATCAAGTAAATTTTATATAATAAAAATTTCTTAGTTTTGTTTTGGCTTAGCTGGCCATATTAATTTATAAAAGCAGTTAGAGTCGATTACGGAGATAAAACGAAGAAATTTTCACTCTCGATATCTCGATTGGTTCGACAGATATGGAGGAATAATCGAGAACATATTTCAAGTATTTTCACACCCTTAATTAAAGAATATCGAAACGTCTTGGAATCCCGTCTTAGACATTTGTATACGTAACCAATTGAAGTAAAAATCACAATAGCCAATTGTGTTTCAGTGATGTAGACGATTCATAAAAACACATTCTACCCCTTTTTACTGCTTGGGGGTCGGATTTCAAAAAATCCTTAAATAATTTTTTGGGTATTTACGTAAGAAATATTTTGAAGTGAATACCAACTATTTATCATGAAGGATTCGATTGATACCGATAGTTAATCGTAAACAAATTTAAGGTCTTTTCACCCCTTTAAATGTGGAATTTCTAAAAATCTTTACGTTGGCTAATATGCATTTTTATGTGTGTCCTATTAAAGTAAAAATCACGATGATAGGCTGTCGGGTTGGATCTCTATCGATGTTTCTTCGGAAATATATTTCACCACTTTTCCCCTACTTCGAGCTCGAATTTCGAAAAATCCCTTCTTTTGTGCTCACTTACGACCTGAGGAAAATCCACAAAACAAATTTCATGATTCTAGGCTTAGTGGTTTGGACTGCAGTTTCATATGTCAGTCAGTGTTCAGTTTTTTTCATAGAGATTATGAAGGTTTTTTTTTTCTCATTCCAGATGGAGGTGTCAACAAATTTAATCAGTGACAAACAACAGGTAGTCATTGAATATTCACTGTGTCTCTTTCTGGTACTTCGGATGTCTGTGCGAAAGGCACAGGCTTAGGCTGCTGCTATTTGTTCGTAACTCCTGCTGGGAGTAGGTTGAATCATATCAAAAGTACGACTCCTTTGTATACAAAACCAATTTTATGCATTTAAGATCGTAATTTAACAAAGAGTAATACATAAGGCAGTTCGTCATTGGCTGATGAGACATCAAAATGAGTACCAGCGTGTGCCTACATTTTTAAATAGCACTTTAGTATTGTGCCCACAGTTTGTTTTTATTTATCATAGAGTAACAAATATTGTACACAGCATGTTAAGCTATGCAGTCACGTTGATTTTTTTTTTTTTTAATTCTGATTACATTTTATACGAGCTCTCGGACAAAGGTGTGAAGTACATCCAAGGCACCAGAACACTGCGGACACTAAACATGTTGCGAGATCGTGCAAGATGGTCTACGTGTTAACTAAGCAGGAGAAAGTTTACATATCATGCACAGTTAATGTGTTCCATGAGAGTAAATAAATGGAAATAAAAGGACGTTTGGCTTGCGGTAAATCAGCAGTAAAGAATTTTTTTTGCCACTGTTATAACTTAACTGGTAAGCTCGATAACGACAAAATATTTTGTGTTGATCAATAAGCTTTTTTTTCAGTGAGAAAAAACTTGTTTGCAACAAAGTTACTTTAAAGTTTCATACCAACCTTGAAAAAGACCTCAGTAAGGCAAGGCAAAACGCAGATACGTAATACCGTTGCGACACGGGTATAGATAGCTTTACACTCAGTAGTGATTAGTTAAAAATAATATCTGCCACGACAAAATTTTCGCTGTGACAGTTATAGTGTTTTGATAGTACACAGATGCAGACTGTGCCGAAGTTCGCACCGTAGTCGTGCGTAGCTATAAGGAAGGTGGTATCTGGTCATGGACCTCAGCCAATGAGACAACAACGGCACAGGGACATGGGACAGAAAATGGCCCGGCGTCTATAAGCTATTTAAATTTTTTTTAACTTTCTTATTTAGCACATGCAAGTAAAGCTAGTGATTTGTGGTGAAAATGTTGCACGAAGTTGTTCCATTGCCTTACGTGCACATCTGCATATATGCCTCATGGTTATTGGTAGAATGCATTTGTACAGTCACATATTTGACTGTGACAATCAGAACAAGCTTACTGCGACACTATACGCCTGTGCTTTGCGGGTAGAACCCTCAGATATTGAGAGTTAAAAACAACTGCTCATTGACCATGAAGCAGAGTTGAAGATGTGCAGTTAACGCACTGAAACAAATTTTTGCAAACCAATTTTCACTAAATATCACTGGCTCTACACATAAATTGTCTTATTTATTAATAGTGTTTACGTTAAGCATAGTTGACTATAGTGAAAAAGTAAATTTTAAAAGAGGATGTAGTAGATTATTGAAGATGGTACGGGGCCCCAAAGACTTACTTGCATAGGTTCCCGGTAACCCTGTCGACATCCAAGTGGTAACGCAGTTTGAGAGCTGGGGTATGTTGATGGGAAGTGAAAGGAGATCTAACACCCACCTTGTACGATTGGCTGGCGCTGGCATGGAAGTGTTCGCATTGCGTGGGATGTCTGAGGTCGCAAGACTTGCAGATTTGAGCGCGCCCAGTTTTGGTCGCGAGCACTTGCTGTCATGGCTAGCGAGAAACGATGTTAGACCCTGAACTCACACTGAAGCTTCAGGAAATAGGTTAAGGTTCTCGCCTGATTCGTTCCAAAATAACGCCTCTTACCAGACAACCACCATCTTACAGTACTGGAAAGTTCTAGGAGAAAATTAAAACAAAACTAGATATTGATGGGCGGTAAAACGGCCATGAGTCATATAAAAATATAATGCGACTTGTCGTCTTGCTGCAAAACATATCACCATGACATAATAAAAATTAGTTTTGATTTGGTGATCACACAATAATAATAGTAATAAAAATATTAATAATAATTAATAACAGCAATAAAATATGCCATATTATTTTAAAATTATATTTTAAACTTTCGGTTCAAAATTTTTGAGTTAAGTATTACTTATTGAGTAGAACATTTTTGTAATTTTGTTTCAATAACGTCAACCTGAAAACGCGTACTTTGTTGCGCAACTAATTTTATAAAGAGGGCAGGTACGTAGGTAATAATTTAAAATATTGATTTTCAAATCGGTTTTATTTTACAATTTAATTATATAAAATAGGAATGTATACTTTTATTTGAATGAAAGTGGGGTGTAAACATGTCTTATGTTGACAGTTCGAAATTATTATAGACAATTTTTAAACATGCATGTGTGTATGTATATGTATGTTTGTATGTATATAAATATATATACACACACACACACACGTAGTTTCTTTGAGATCCCGTTGCCATCTATTGTTAACTAGTTGATTATATGGTTAGAATAAATTTCAAGAATTTAAATACTATCTAGTAATTATAGTTACTGATATGATAAAATGCGTTAATGTAAAGTATTATCAAATGTCTAAGTACAAAACACGCTACTGCGCTTAAAATTGGTGGATTTATTTACTACTGGTAATATGAGCTATACACAAGAACTTTCCAGATTTTTGGCGTGGGCAATCACGATCGGTATCACAGTGCGGCGTAGCGGTTAACGGACAGATCAACTATCCGGAGGCCATCAATACATGTTCCATGCGCTCACATCGTAACCTTACTTGCACAAGGAATGTAGTGCGCGGCAGTCATTTGTCTGCATTCTTATTTTCCAGTTCTTGCATACCTTGTGATTTCTTTATAACAAGACCTTCTGACTGCTTTTTTTCCTAAAACCTGCCATTCCCGTGGATAGTCTACACGTACACTTGAGTCACTCTGAAAGTGTCGCACCGGGAACTGACCCAGTAATCTGGGTCCGCGTCCGCGCTGCTATTATGACTCTGGCATGGTTGTTTCACATATTCGTGAGTAAATAGTTGCACAAATTTAAATATAATTTGTACAATCTAAGGGGATCCTCCCACCTCCCCTTGCCCTTAGATACGTCCCTTATTGTCGTACTCCTTTAGTTTTTTGCCAGTTTATTAGTCCATTTCCAAACATTCCCTTGTAAAAGCTACCAAAACCGAGAACTTGAATAACGTTAAACAGTATTAGTGTTTGTGTAATAGAAATGAACGAACTGGACAAGGCGAGTTTAAGAACTCAAAGAATTAAAAGAGTTATTTGGACAAAGGACATTCTGTCCCAGTAATAAAATTTGAGTTTCAGCAGCCTCCAGGAGTGTTAATTGGAACAAGCTGAACATGCACGTATTTTCTGATACATTTTTCATCGTCTTCGGGCCAATTTAGGGCAGTAAATCGTCGTTCGTAGAGCGGACACTCAGGCCAAATTGGGAATACCATGAACTATTTTATTTTTGGCCAAGGCTTTCTTTAGAAATGTAGGCGTCAATTCTGGTATAAAACACATTTAATTTAATTATTTGTTTTTGTTTGTGTTGTATCTGACAATTCATTATGTTTTTGTTTTGAGGGATTCCTCCACTTTTGCTGGTCAACAATTTCTTACATATTATCTTTAACAACTCTGGGACTATTTTTGTCACTTTCCTAAAGTCCTATGCGGTCACCATATGTCATGAACATCATTTTTAATACATTAAAAATTACAATTGTTAGACTGCCTAGCAATAACTTGTTATCATTAGAGGCCCGGATATTTCGCGGGTTCAACGCCCAGCAGGCTAGACTCCACAGTCCTGTGTACACACTGTCCTCAGTTATATTTGTTCATTGACTGCTGCTCCAGTGAGTGAGCATTTCAACATTTGACGATGTAGCGCAGGAGTCCGTGAGCGTTTTTACGCATGTCCGCCATTGGTTCGGAGTCCGCAAGGTCACGTTTATTAAACAATGACTCGATCGAAATAGTTTCAAAGATGTACATGATTTAGAAATCTAACCTCTCCTCAGTTGAATCCGCGAAATTTCCGGGGCTCTAGTTATCATTTAACTTGTCGAACCATTCCAGCAAGTTTTGCGTTATAAGCAATCCAGTATATGACGTCATGTATTCGGTTCCGCAGACTTTGCCAAGGCAGACAGCTGAGACTCAGAATACATCGTACAGTGAAGTCTAACTTAAACGTTATTAAACTTGCGAAAGTTCCTTGTTGCTATCACTGCCGCCGCTTTCTTTCTTCAGCTAAACTACTTGTAATGGTCTCGAAAGGGGAAGGTAGGTAATATGAGCGCTGAAGACTGCTGCAGGGATTTGTTCAGTTCGATTTTCGACAGATTGCTGCAGTCATTCGGGGTAACTTTGTACCGGTCAGTGCAACTTTGTACCGCCAGCATAGTTTAAATTCAAATAGAGTATTTCAGATTTTAAAAATACAGTTGTGTTCTAGATGAATGAATTTTTTAATTTTGAAGTTTGCATAGTGATTGAATACCCCAATGCTATTATATAAAATGCCTGGAACAGTGTTACCACAAAATGGTACAAAGTTACCCCAAATGACTGAAACGAAAACTAAGAACAATAAAGTAAGACTATTTCCGTCAGATAGGCACCACCGTTTAACCCTTAGTTTGTACTAATACACCAGATTCGCTGTAAAAATCAATGTAACAAAATTATTTATAAATCTTTACCGCTGTACTCCATTTGCAAGAGATGCAACTGTGGTTTTGTATCTTAATAGCACTTGTCTTACAAAAAAATATTCGTTTTCGGGTTGCCGCGACCTCACGGTCTGAACTGGCTGGAGCCAAAGAGTATGACGTAAAAATAAAAGTATTTGCAAACTCCCTTTTATTTCCTCTCGACTCGTCACCTGCAGTAGTGTTGTTTATTGCATTCCTGATCACCAAACGGTGTGCATAGCTTCGACAGAAAGAATTTTATTCGAAAAGTGCACAAAGTGGGTGAGTGATATACCTATATTTCAAAATAACGTTCAAAGAACGTTACCTGCCGTACAAGTGCGTATTTGAAGTGTTTCAGAGATCTGAGCAGGTTATAAGGTCGTGGCTGATAATAGAACCATTTGGTGTTTTCGCGGTTATTTTTAGGTATGAACGACCCGACGCTGAATCTTTTTTTAGTAACGTTGCAGGCATGTGCAGCACGTACCTCTCCCCATTATTGCACCATAGAATTACAATCTCTGAATATTTACACTTAGGACTACAGCCGCAGCTTTCAGATGGTTGGTAATTGTGGGTTGTCGAGACTGCGACGATATACTGCGGTGTTTCAAAGTCATCGACATGTGGGTTTGAGGTTTGTCCGTTGGCTCATTAGCTCGATATGGTGTTGTGTCTGTTGCGGTTGTAGTTGGTATCACTGAATAACTGGACTTTGATAATGGCACACAGTTTTTTTTTTTTTCGAAAAAGTTTACATTCGTTTGTATAATCAATGGTATACTCTGTTTTGTATAAGTTTGGATAAATTTGACAGCAACTTACGGGTAATAATTTTCAGTATTTTGTGATTTGTTGTACAATTCAAGACATTTTTAGCTCTAAAATGAACCTGAGATGTCCATATCAGCATTTGTACTGCAAAGTTTGTCTTGTGTAGTGACTCAAATATCAAAATATTACAAATTATTGCCCATAAGTAGGGACCCTGTTTTTTCGCGAAAATAATTTTGCCTCACTTTGTTTCCGTTCCTTACGTGCACATCTGCAGTTGAAGGTATCAACTGGCGTTTACTGTTGGTTTGTCCACCTTATTGTCATGAAGTAATATCCTGAGTTTCGTTAGTTTATGTCTGTCAGCGTTCGGTTTGTGGGGAAATTAAAGTTTTAAAATTTGATTTTCAAAGGCGAATTACTCCCTTAACATAACGGATACGTATAAAGTGTCTTTATATTTCCTGCTTTATTTTTCACAAGGAATCACCTGCCGGAGTTTGTCGGTGTTTTTGTGAACATCCTGTATACATACATATATAATGAACATTATGTATACATATATGTATGTGAACATCTTGTGTGTGTGTATATATATATATATATACACTAATGTGTGTGTGTGTCTTGCAGCAGATGCCCCCTGAGGGCAGGCCAAGTAATAAACCAGGTCTTGTACGATAATGTTGTAGTAGTATGTCTTATGAATTGCCTAATTTCTTAATAAATCATCTCCAAATGTTCAAATATCCCGATGGTAACAACGTTCTACGCCATTAGTGGGTAGCCACCCCTACTACGTATTGTAGTAAGGCTGGTAGATATCAACCAGCTATTGCGGTAGGGTTGAAGACCCGACGAGCAATGCTGAAGATATTGTTTGTTTATGTTAAGAGGTGTATCATTTTTCAGACAAGTACGAACATAATGAATCACAAATTGACGTACGCAGTATGTAAATGGCATTTGTGCAAGGTATCGGAATAATAACAATGTTACAGGAAATACTCTGCAAAATGATATGTGAACGATAATACAACTGTTAGTTACAGAAATGTCCACTCATGTTCACTCTTATGTCGTACGTCTCAAACAATATAATATCTCCGTTTCCAACAGTTCCTTCCTGGCCCTCTGTAGCAGCAACCGAACCTTTGTGTGCATTTGACACGAAAACGATAGGTCCTAGACAGTTGCAACAAGAGGACATTTTTCGTCACCAGGTCTTATTACACAATACACCCTCTTAAATTGTTCACATATCCTGACGTTGACAAAGTTGTATGTAATTAGAGGGTAGTCACCTCAGCTATTTTCATAAGGGAAGAAGGTATCAACCAGACTTTGCTGCTGGTTTGAAGATCCCAATAGCATTAAGCAATGCTGAAAATATTGTACTGTTATGTTAATTAGTTTCCGAAATTTTGGGAAAATACGGTTTTCAAATTTGATATTTGGGGGTTCATAGCTCCCTTCATATTACATTTAGGTGGATAGTGCATAACATGTTTTCGTCTTCTTTTTTCGAAAGGAACACGCGTACGAAGTTTGTCCCCCTATTTAAGAACACCCTGTATATGTAGTTGGATCAACCAAAATTTTGCGTATGTGTACGCATTGGTTTATATTCACACCTTCGGAGATTTTTTGTCTGAGACAATTAGGATAGTGTTTATGTGTGTTTAATGATGTCCAATGCTAGTAAAGAACAATTTCAATATAAACAATTAGGACATAAAGAAACGTACAATCAGAAAATGTATGTGAATTGGCATATATTTATCAAAACAATGCGTATATCTAAAAAGGTGTGTTTAACACAATCAGTCTAGGCGTGATTAAAAATAGTACAACATTTTGTCACAAAGGACACAAGTTTGGTACTGTCCGTGACAGAAACGAGCGGCCCTGGACATGGGAGAGATGGAGCTGGATTGACGTTGGTGAATACCTGGGGAGACTGGTTTAAGTAACAGTCGTTTGTTAATACCTAGACAGTGAAGTAGTATGCGCGCGAATATCAACACCGTGTTATAACGTTTATAGAATAGGGTCGCCGCTTAACTTCCAGGGCAGCTCGTTTCTGTCACGGACAACTGATGCCTTTAAAACGATCAAGGAAGGAACTGTGTACAGTCAAACATACGATCAGTTGTTGCAACATATATGGCATACCAAATGAAAACATTGGGCACAGTAACGAAAATATTTAATTGACACTATGTAAACAAATTAGTTAATTACGCTCAAAATATTTCATTTCGCTCAACAATAATTTGTCTCTCATTGCAGAAGCTATGACAGGATGTTTGGCAAACTTAAAGTTGTGGTACCATTTTACCCAAATCTTAGTGTTAATGTTGATAGAAATAAATATTATGCGCATTGTCTATCCACAATGTAAACTGAACACTATTATCAGCCGTGCCTAATTTATAATTCCTTCCAGTCGAGAATAATTGCGCAAAATGCCGTCATTAACATTGCCACGAGCCTTTTAGGTTGTATCCTTGCCCGAATCAAACACGATGAAAAATACTTTGGCAAAGACCGTAGCAGTTGCTGTACTGTGTAAAAAAACTGCTTTTATTTTCACATAATTTTGAGTATTATGCGGTTATGATTCATTAAGTCATGATCTTGTAACATAACTTCTTATACTAGTTGTGAGTACGGCCAGAGCTTTTATTTCTTAAACTTTGAGTCAAGATGTTTAGTTAACTGCGATGGGCATTTAGTTAGCGCATAGTTAATAATACAGATCCTCTAAAATATCCAGTTAAGTGTATACTTCCAGACACTTTTCCTGCCACTAAATGAATTTTGTTGAGGCAAAGAATATTTTAGTTATAATACGAACCCATGCATAGTTGTTCTTCCGTTAATAAAGTATTTTTTTAACTAGAGGATATAATAATTACAGCAAAACATTATGTTGCTGATAGAATAGTTTGTAGTAATATAATCTTTATGGTAATGTATCGATTATATAAAAACATTCTTTATGTTATTTTCTTATAATTATTAATGTAATAGGATTTATTGATTTCAGTATAAATCGATTTTCATGTAGAAAATTGTATTTTATATACTACAAAGAAAATTAATACGTTCTCGAAGAAAACTAAAAAAATATCATTAGATATACTTTTTGAAAATTTCTTTTTACTCTAAAGCAAAATTTCTCTACTCTCAACTAAACAGCCGCACAGAACAATAATTATTTTCTTTAAAGAAACGTTTGTACTACTTAGTAGCAAAAATTACGGAAAATTGTTGTTACTCCTCGGTCTGCACAGAAAAAAGTCAATTGCACTTTCATAGATGTGTAAATAAATGCGTAATTAAGCGAACAAAAATGTTTGTTAAAAAAAACTGATATGTTTTTCTGTGTTCACGCCATTGCAAACCGAGCTCCTGGGCGTCAGCACAGGCGTACAGTTGGTACAGTGCCTGTGGCAAGCAACTCAGCAGCCTTAACACTCCTTGAAACATTGCTAAGGTTGCCGACACATAACGGAGGGGATACGTAGTGGAGAAAATATACCTAAGACCACCACATTAAATCATCAAACAAAATTATTTTCTTAGTGGTTCGTCCCCACCACTAGAGGATCAGTGATAAGCGATGTAAGGGACTATAGACAATGAACCCGCCCTACGAGAATCTTGCGATACTTCGCCTACTTTAAGTTTTCTTTTGCAGTTGGACTACGAACCCCCAATCCCCCTTTTCTCGTTAGTAGCTTTCGCCTTCTAAACATACTAGCAAATACCTTTCTTCCTTGCATGGTGAACCCACCTCGCGGCATTGCCACGACCCGTTACGGGAATAGATCCTAACTTAATCTGAAGAAAACGCTAGGCTACAAATGTTGGCTTGGCTCTTTATAACCTTACAGTAGGCTGCATGCACTAAGATCCAAACTAAACTGTATGCAGTAGATAGAGCGTACAGCCGCAAGCCTGGCAGGTTACTGACTTCCCTGCTGCCTACTAGCCGCTAACCTTTCTGGATAAAAAAACTACTGGAATTCCTCAGATTGCTCGTAGCGCTGAAGACGGGAACAGACAATAGTTCCCGACACTTCACATATGTTGTCGACGAGGGAAGCCTTCTATTATCGTCTGAGTTATATTCGTAGTGTTGTCTTGCCTATATACATTTCTGTCGCTGTGTTAATTTATGTTGTCCTCATTGTCTTTCTCTATGGTTGTCGCATTTTTCATGCACATTGTTTGGTCCATGCTTGTTTTGACTGTTTATTTTTTGTTAATATTATATTCAATGATTATATTTCGACTATACTCCTATTTCGTAACTATTTGTATATTTGTTGACTACAGGCATTTCTGGATTCCGCAGTGTGTTAATTTTTTGTTGCTTATTTTTTGTGATTAGTCATTTTATGTAACATCTATGCTTGTTTTCTGCGACTCAGAAACATTTACTAGCAGTGACATACATCCAGAAAATACATCAGTTTATAATACTACAACACTGAAAAAATAATTCAAGGATCATACAATTTTGTTGGTTAAGCAAAATGAGTGTCGTGCAATAATTGATTTTATTAATACAACAAACTATGTAGTTAAGGTCACTAAACCATTTAGCCATTTTGTTGAGTAAGTAAATTCTGCCTGACTAAAATGATTCGTTGAGTCAACTGTCGCAAACAAATGTATTTCACATATTGTGTGTATATGTGGTCATGTGTGTGTACACACACACACACACACACATATATATATATATCTATATATATATATATACACACACACACACATAACGTATACACAGGCGCGGATACCTGTGACTTTTTTTTTCAAAGGGCATAATGAACTTTGGTGTTCCGTCTCGCTGCTGCCCGTCCAAAAAACGAACATACAAGATATTGCTCGAAAACGTAATTTGCTAGACCAATAATGATATTTCACAGTCCAATTAAGCAGTAAGCTCCCCTAAAACACTAGTATGGATGCTATATGCATAAATGCTGAGGGACATGTATGGTGAAGTAGGAAAATATTCCATTATTGTCCATTGAAATTATGCTCCCGTGCTCTTGTTTAAATGGCCGAGTCTCAGTGATACATATAACAACAATTTCCAAGCACAAAAATCTCTAATTTGACAAGGATATGTAATTTAAACAATATAAATGTGAAGGTTCTGAGTTTTTTTCACGATTAAAGTGTAAACATTTTAAAATCCTATTGTATCTAGGGACATACGCACTTTATTTCACTGAAAGCTCATATAACTATTATTTCACAAAAAGAAAGTGTTAGCTGCAAATTATTTACAATAATATAAGTGCTCTGTTACGTGCTATTTGGAAACGTAGAGAAGTAAAAGTGCAGAGCCTAATAATATAACAAAAACTTACTAAAAGCATGTAGTTAACAAATTCTTCAAAATTCAAGTACGTTCCCCATGAGGTGTTAGAATGAGTACTATTTACAAGGCCTATCTCAGTGTTGAAAGAGAACAAACCGAGCAACATTTTACATTCAGCAAAATTATGTATCTTTGGGCCTAGAGAGAGTAACATATTTATTATCTTGATAAATAAAACAATTCTTTGTCATTCTATGTATGTTTATATATATACATACAGTACATACATACATAGCATGACAAAGAATTTATGTATATATATATATGCGGGGTTTTCAATTTAATGTGATAATATTTCTGAATCAAAAATATTTGAAAAGTGCTAAACGGGTATATATGTAAAGGATAGTTAATATGGGTTTTAGAAATATTATTGAAAGTAAAATTGTCCCACAGTATTTTTGGGTACCCCGTTCTGCCCCTGTACCCCATTTTGACCCCACTCCCTTCAAAAATGATTATTTTTTGGCTGAGAACTTCGTGGACTCACCAAAGTTTTTTTGAGCTTTCCCCCTTAAGTTTTGGGTGTCCCGTTCTGCCCCTCTACTCCGTTTTGACCTCCTGCTCTCCTCTTCAAATTGGTAGAAACCTTCGCGGGCGCACACTCAACTTAACAGAAGTTTATTTGTTACGTACAATTTTGGTATCCTTTTCTCCCCCTCTACCTCTTTTTGCCTCCCCTTTCACCAAATTCCTTTGCAGAAATTTCATCGCAGCCGGATGACTGGTATAGAACCTCATAAAAGACGAACAAACAAACTTTAATTTATATGCTATAAGCTAGCAGTCCGCCCGCTCACTCTGCAGTAGGCTAAGTAGCTATAGCTAAAATCTGTACTAAGTCTATCCCTGCCACTCTTAATTACTATCCCGGATCTTATTTGTAGTCATAGAAAAATAGACGAATATGAGAGCGTATTCAGATGGTATAAGTAGTATACGTGGTATGACGACTCATTTATCTCGAGCACGACCATTAATGACTGTGCTGTCAATACGTGGCACATAGAGGTTGTATACCCATATGCAACGATATAATTGCAGAATGTTAACCACCCTATAAAATACTTCTATATGGCTGTACTTGTTCTTCGGATCTTATGCTTTGAAAGGTTTACGTTAGCTCCCCGCCGGGTATTTGAGAGTAATTTCCTCACTACAAAAACTGAGATAATTATATTTTTTATTTACGTAAGCTATATTTTGAAGAAAAAACTCAATATCTCAACTGGTTTGGTAGATTTCATGGGTTGAATGAAAACAAATACTACGTCTTTTCTATTTTTCAGTAATCTATTTGTATTAAAACTCATTTCAGTTGCTTAAGGGAACGGTAATTAAAATAACACAATTTTTGTTCTATACAAGTGACGGAGATCTTTGACAGTGCATGGAGACTGAGCCCAACTTTACTGAAAATTTCAGAGCTGCAATAATTAACAAAAAAAAAAAAAAAAAAAACCCCGAACACTGCCATAATGGCTTTTATTCTTTGAATCTGTGTCTGCATGTGCTGACCCTAATGGTTTGTTCATAACTAAAATCATCATATTATTTCTCAAAATGTTTGTCAAAGCTGTACCTAAGAGTATTTTGTATCGTTTCAATTCTACTAGAGTCTGTATTGGTTATGGAATTCCAAACTTCAAAACCCAATTCTAGTTTAGCTCAGACTGAAGCATAGTGAAGATCGAGTATAGTCAAGAATCGTGACCAGTTGCAGGAAAAGTAAGATATTTGATAAAACCTAATGTGTTTTTTTTAGCTCCTGTAATAATATTGTCACCATGACGATGAAAGAATAATTCAGAATCCAGCAGCGCACCTAGGTCGTGCAGAAACCGAGTGCTTGGAATTATTTTGTTGTTTATAGGAGAAAAGGTTATAATTTGAGCTATTCTCTTAATTTAAATTCATTTCATTCAGTAATGCAGAAAAATAATGTAAAAACTACAAATAAATTTCTTGGCCTACAATTGGATATTTTTCTAAATTGGAAATTTCATATTGAATATATTTCACCAAAACTCAGTTCTGCTCGTTTTGTTTTACGTAACAGGGTTAAAACATTTAACAAGAACACAATAAAAATGGTCCATTTAGCATATTTTAACTCTATTATGACGCACGGCATCATATTTTGGGGCAATTCCACTGACAGTAAAAAAATGTTTTCTATGCAAAAAAAGAGCAGTTAGAATAATGAGCAGTAACAGAAAGACTCCTGTAGACCACTTTTTAAAGATACCAATCTCTTGTCATTATCATGTGAATACATGTATTCAATTCACTTATTTATTTCCAAGAACAATAATGTATTTCAGAAAAATGATTTTTTTTTCACAAACACAACACTTGAAATAAGAAACACATTCACATGCCCTCTGTAAATTTAAAATTGGTACAAAAAAGGGCTGTACTACTCAGGTAGTCACATTTTTAACAAACTGCCAAAACATTTACAAAATCTGTTTTTTTTCTTCAAAAATAAACCGAAGGACTTTTGCTGAACATGCTTTTTACTCAGTAGAAGAGTACCGGTATTTAGAATATAAACATTAAATCACATACGCACTTACATAATGCAGTGCATATGCCTTTTCTCTCTCGCTATTTTTTTTTTTTTTTTTCAGATTAATGAAGACATGGTCCAACCAATGACGACTGAACATTTATTTAAGCAAGGAATGAAGATAGTTAAATATTATCATTGTACATAAATGAATAACTTTACATTGTATAATGTATATGACTTGTCCAGTATCTTTTTACCATTATGTACGGAAAAAAGTATCATACGGATGCAATAAAAAAAATAAACAAACTACCGCCAACTATTTTCTTGGCTTCGTAAAGTTTCTAACGTTCTCAGCTACCAAATATGACTCTTTAATATGTTTATATGATTCATTTATTTGATGTAAATGAGCGTATTGCACGGCCATTTGGAACTCAGTTATGAGTACAGATAGCGATAGAATTAAAAACATTCAGAAAAAAATATTTAGACACTTTTATAAACAAATACAACATTATCAACAACGAAAGCTTTAATTACCAAGTAGCTTTACAAACCTTAAAATTACAAAATTTGAATTTCAGAAAAAAATCTTTAGATGCTGTAATTAATTCTAAACTCATTTATTCATTTATTTAATTTTTATAACTGTGATGAGAGTCTATGTAATGTAGGCATGACACTGCCAAAATATAATAAACGCAACAAAAAGTTGTTTATTATAAAAATAAGAATAGAGATCTGATTTATACATATGTTATGCATTATAATGAAATTATGATTACAATCCACCCTTTCTTAGGTCTGAGGTTAACTATAAAAATATATAAATACTATGGGGAAACTGAATTTAAAAAGTAATAACAAGTATTTTTGTTTTTAACAACTGGACAAAACAAATATGAATACTCAATAGATTTATGATTGTAATTTTAACTTGTTGCAGTGAATTTACTTACACGTATAGTTGCGCATTTTGGCAGCGATAATTCGGGCTCTGAGTTTGGGGAGGGTGGTGAAGGGAGAGGGAATTTTTAAAAATTTAGAATACACCCACACCCAAGTCAAAAATGGGGGACTCGGGGACATTCCCCTTAAAAATTTGGATTTTAATTCGCAAAATAGTGCTATTTAAGGTGTTCCCTATCAAAAATAGTTTAATGTACCGCTTGAAGGAATTGTAGTATTTTAAGGATAAACAATGTTTTAAAATCTTTTAGGGGGAGGGTTAGGCGTAGGGGGTTGAATATCTGGGTCCTTCCCCACTGGAATCGCCCCTGCGTTTTGGTATGGTCTTGCTGTCGTCTAATTGTTATGTGTAATTAATTTCCTGTACGTTATGTGTTATGTCTGCTTGTTTCTGTTTCTTTTCATTTTGTAGTGTTTATTATGTTTCTCTATATGCAGATATTTGTCAGTGTTGTCCGTTCAAGGTAGTAAAAACTGCTGGCCAGAACTTTAATAGTAAAGAAATAAATGAATGAAATTGATTTTAATATCAACATTTCGGAAACAGCTTAGAACAATTATTTGTAGACATACAAAACAACGTTATAGTGGTGAATGTTAGGATCTCAGTACGATGCGAAAAGTAACCACAAGTTTACCCTAGACCCAATCAGGGGTTGTCTGGTCTGGTCAGATGTTGAGTCAAGAGTGCAGTGTCAGCACTGTAGACAAGGTTCATGTTACTAGCTCTACGTCACAAAACATTTAGGACTACACAAGTGAAATAGCCTGTAGGACGGCTAACTCAGTCACACACGCCAGCAAAATGGCTTCGCTGTCCAGGAACATGGGGGAAACGCCTACCGCCAATCAGCGTGTGGCGGCTGCGCAGATAGCCGGTAGTCACGCCAATAGGAAACCTGTTGTAAGGGGGATGGTGCACCAAAAACAGTGAATATTCACAATTTTCGACACAGCTTTTTCCCCTCGCTTAAGATCGAAAATCAAGGTTCGACAATCCGGAAATGATACTTTTGTACAACTTAATACATCGCTATATGATCATAGACTGTCTTATTTTTTGAGCGGTGATGGCAGATAGGGTAAAGAGACATTTTTCCTATCTGCCATCAGTGCTACAAAAATAAGAAAGTCTGTGACAATCTAATAAATTAAGAAGGTGTACAAAAGTGTAGTCTACGGATTGTCGAGCCTTGATTTTCTGTCCTTCCCTCGCTTCACACTCATCGGCTCTTAGTCCTCGTTTTTAAAAAGCCGTAAAACTCTCTCATCCCACCTCTTATAACCACTCCAATAAACTGGGTGGGTTTCATATCCTGTCAGGGAAAGGAAAAAAAAAGAGGCGATGGAGGGATGATCGAAGGTTTGAGTTCCCTACATATTTGATACACGAGTTTGTAATATTATATTATTTAAGCTAGTATAATTGATATAACGTGAGTCCTGACTTATTACGGAATAAGTTATTTTTCAAGTTTAAAGTTTCCACTCTTTGTTTCAGTAAAGTACAAAAAGAAATTGAGGTCAATGTAGCTTTCAGAAAAGATAATATGCCAAACTGTTTATCCTAGAATCACCGTTAGTAAACACTGGGCAATTATGAAATATTTCTTGGAAGACACATTTTAAGAGGTCCCAAACTTAAATTTTTTTACAATTTACAGGTACTTTTAACCAACATGGCTGCTATGTTCTATATGTAACCATTGTAAGATTCGATTTGTCTTGATACGTCAGACTACATAGGCATAAAGTAAGTGGATGGGATTCGAGAGCCTTTGTCTATCCCAAATACTGACTTCATCCACAGTCTCCTGTAACACAATGGAGGATACACGGGCAATATTATTTCGACACCAAGTTGAAATGCATCTTGCCAACAATAAACATAGCTCGTAACAGCATGTTTGGCGTGTAACGGGCCAATAGGATAACGACAAGTATAAAAACAGAGGCCGATGGGACTAGCGTTTCCTGCAGTGGAGAATACACACGTCTCTTTACGAGCTTATTTTTGTTAACGTAGCCCCGCGGAAACCACAAACTGTTTACCATTAAGACAATTTCACACCAACTTCACGGCGAAAATATGACGCTACGCCAGCTTGTGTTAGTGTCTGTCAAAGGAAACACAAAAGACATAAGTCAAAATTCTCACGTAGTCGTTTCAAGACAGTGTAGAATCCAGCAACCAGTTGCTTTCTTTTGCAAGTGGACCCAGTTTTGATAGAAAGCTCTTGGCGTCCTTGATAAAACAACAAATTTCCAATAATACAAATAGTATAGGCAAAAAGTGTACCTATTGACTTTTTTTTAACTCGGTTATAACGTCCCAACTGTAGGGAGGTGAGCTGGAAGAGGAAAAAAAAAAAAAACAGGGGAATGGGCAGTATTAGAAACACAATATTTCCGTAAATAAATAGCTGAGGTACCAGTTAGAGACGAATGTGGTTAATTTTTCGTGCAATTTAAAGTAGAAAGTGTTATTATTAAAAACCAGTAATATTACTAGGGTACTTAGGTAACATAACTTTCAGACTGTAACATTTTTGCACCGAAAAATATATATAATATAAATGTGATTAATATAAAAAATCTACTTTAATTTAGTGTTTTCGCTTAAATGTTACTTAAATTGAGTTAACTATCTGTAATAAATACAGTTTTAAAAGGCCTGTGATCCCCTGCTCATTCACTTTACTAAACAGTGCATCAAGATGAGCACTTGTTTCTGTTTAAAAATAACTCCAAGAATTTATGTTTTATTTTCTGTAATTTCACATTCAGGCGAAACCCAGTTCGCAAACAAAACAAACAAGACGTTGAGGCTCGAGTACGCAACACAAAGGTTAGAATTTTTGCAGCCCCTCACAATGGGTTGAGAAGAGAACGTTAGTAGTATTTCAGAGACAAGAGCGGTAGAGGTGTGCTGAACTGAGGTTGTTTTGAGGAGGGGGACGGGGTGGAGCTCCCCCGCACACGGCGGGGCTGACATGTGGGTCAGGGTCCTCGAGGCGGCCTTCCTCTCTTCATTGGCCAACGCGATAGGCCGGCGATGCGGCGGTATTGTGAGCCGTGGCGAAGTATATAGCTGCCTGATGCAGGGCCTTGTGCCCAGTCCTGCGTGGAGACTTCGACGCGCGAGCCAGCATGAAGACCCGTGAGTGCCTGTCGCCTTTCTTATACTGACCGCTTACATAACTCTAAGCCGTTCAAGTGCGCGATTGTCTTGTGTATGGTAAGATGGACGTGAGTCGAACTATAATAGTCACGTGATATTTGTTTTCTCCTTCTCTCTTCGGTGGGCGTTTAAAAGGGCACAAGTGCCCATTATATTTACATATTACTTTACTATACTTACCACTTCAGTGAACGTTATGATTAACATTAGTCAATCTTACAATAAATAATATGTATACAAAATATATTATATACTTTTTTCTTATTATTCGTTTGTTTTGTAAAATGAAACAGCATTTCTCTAGGACTTTAAAATCCTTGTTAATAAATAGGCAAATAATAATAATAATAATAATTATGCTAAGGGTTGATTGTTAAATTTATAACTTTATTAATATAATTCTAAAATTTGCATAGGTAACGAGACGTAATAAAGTTCGAAGCACTTTTCGGTGTAACTGAAATATAAAAATGCTTGAAATACAGTTTTCACATTAATCACATTCTCATTTTTGAATTTCGATAAATCATATAACAAAGTTAGTGCGTACTTTAATGTTACTTGCTTCATGACATTACTGAGAGTTCAAGAAACGTTTTTAATTATCTAGAAACCTAAAAAAAAAAAAAAAAAAAAAATTATAAGTTTATAATAAACAAAATTAACATGAAAACAGAACAACTATATACAAATTCACCTTGAAGTAATTTTTCATTGATGTCGGTTATTTATGTATTGTTTTTAATATTGCGTAACCAGTGGCAAACAATGGGTGTGTTTCAATACAAGCGGTACCTATCAACGACTACACACAACTTTTGAGTTGTCGGTTGAACATTAGACTGATAGATGCACGTTAATTTCCAGTCAGTAACGAATTATCAGTGGCGGCTTAAGGCGCCCGCCTGCTGACCGCGTGTATGTGTGAGTGAGCCTCGACGCCAAGGGTGATGTTATCCGGCCCACCCGGAGCGGTATCGCCTCTACTGCAAGACACTGAAACAGCGTGCAGTGGTATCATGGATCACTCGCCTGACACTTTCAGCGGTGACCCCATTATTTTGTTGATGAAAAGTTTTAAGCGAAGTTCATTCCTTGTTTCCGAGTAGTTTCACATGAATCCCGTAAGTAGTTTTTCAGATATGAGAGTTGGCCTCCAAAGCGTAGCCGGTCTACGGTGCAAGAGGTCCTGGGTCCGCATCCCGGATCGGACATGTATGTTATGTTGTCCCTTCACCTCACTTTACCCTCATCGACTCTTAAGACCTCGAAGTTAAACGGTCGTAAAACCCTCTCATCTCTGATATAAGAAGTTAAGAAAACGGTTTTTAGCAATTTTGAGGAGCTCCGAATTAATTTTTTTTTGTAATTGATTTGATGTTTTGAAATTGCCTTTCCACCATCGTTTGAAATTATTTTATTTGCTTACATCAACACAATGGGCACATGTGGAATATTTTATTAAAAATACGTATTTACGAACACACTGCAACGCATTTTCAGCGCCTGGTAGGCGAGGCCCTTTTAAGGACTGGGCGACCTGAGCGACTGTCTCAGGCACCTGCAAGTAAGGCGCGCCAACTTGAGGCCAACAATTTTAATGTGGCTTAAAACACATGTTAAATATTTTAAATTTTTTTAAAAGTAAATTTTAGTTTTGAATAAACATACAGATAAACGAAATAAATAATTTGTTACAGTGTGTATAGTCAGGTCCAATACCGCTTGCCTTGAAACGCGGTTTCGCTTTGCCACTCGGTACATAACAATGTTGCAAAATATACTCAACATTGAGAGAAACGGCAACACCACTTGAGCAACCTTAGCCAAAAATCTTTGCTAAATCTGGTTATATCTTCTCTTGTGTCCGCTGTGCATATGTTATAGTGACGCATACGTCAATGGAGTAATTACGTGATTTTGTTACAAAAAATCTAGTTAAACTTCTAAATTTTTTTTTTTCAAATGACACATATCGGGAGTAGTATAGCGACCAATTTAAACACTGTATTTTAAAATCGAACGTTATGTCGTGTTACAAAAGATATAAATTATCTTGCAACTCAAGTTAGTGTCTCGTCCGCGGTAACGTAAATATGCATGGAGTAACGCGGCTAGATTTCTACAAAACTTAAATTTTAGAAGTGCCCCATTAACAGCGCTCACTCTATTCATGCCAACTCACACATAAATTCACTTCGTTTTCTACAGTTAGTTCTTGTTATTTTTTAACATCTAAGAACAATGCATTGAGCCACGATTTTATAGTGAAAAGATTTTGGAGCCATTTGTCTTTAATGCCTTGTGTGCACATCTGCAGCTCTGCTTAATGTTCAGTGATTGGATGTTTTGACGCTCGCATTTCTTGAGGTTCTACTGGAAAATCACAAGCGTATTGTGTCACAATAACATTATTATGATTGGTGCAGTCAAATGCCAGACATGTCATGAAAAAGACACGCAGCCAATATCCGTGAAGCAGGGCTACCGATGTGCTCTTTCGCGACTAACTTGTAGCTGTAGTAATGAATCTTGTATACAAATATGAAATAGTAACTCTTATTTACCGATTATAAAAATTTATCTAACAACACTATTTTATATGGTTTTGAAAATAATTATAATTTTGTAATAATTTCCTGTTGTCATCTAACAAGTTCGTTTGAAATTCTAGGTTGATTTGCAATTATTCCCTACTGGTATTTACGAGGGCGTGAGACATAAATTAATACTGAAAATGTCAATCGGAATCTCCAGGTTTCTGGAAGTGAGCATGAAAATACATAGAAACCGCAATCTTAGACAGCCGTTTAATCAACAAAGACCCTGTCAGAGCGGTGCATTCGTGCACGGCGTTTTCTTGCTCGGATATCAAAACGCACGACATTTTGGCGTCAGAAATCGTACCCGAGGAATACGTTTCTCAGGAAAACATTTGCTCAATCAGTTGGTAAAACTGTGGTTTAGGAATGTCAATTTGTTTTGTTATTGCGTGTTAGTTTTCAGCACTGATGTGTATACAACACCAATTTTAACCTTGTATGACAGCTCTAAGCAAGTGTCTGAACAAACAGTGCAATGTATAGATGCACCATTTATAAATTTTCATGTAAAAACCATAACATAAAGTTAATTATAAGCCAATATAATTAACTGTCAGATAAAGTAAATATAGCCGTTGTAATTGAAGTTAAATTTATATTAATAGTGTTTTTAAAACATTGACGTACCTCAGTGACGTCAATCATGGCATCTTTGTTTAATTTTCACATTTGTTACCGGAAAAAACTACGTGAAAATTGTTTTCCATGCATTAGAATATATTGAGTTTTGAAGTGTGTTGATACAATTTTCATCTGCCGTGTATTGAACCAATCCATCTTATTGACTCTGCAAAAAAATAACACCCATGGATCAACACATATTAGCCCATTAGGGCAGAACTACTCTTGTTTTTTTTAACTGGCCTTTGTATTTTCGTTAGTGTATTTTACCACCATACTTTTTCTTGGGTTGTATATAATGTAGTGATACAGAATTATCATTGAGACCAATATTTCTAGATGTTTATGCAGGACTCTAATGAGTAAATGTTGCAAATTTATGAGTGCGGAACGTTAGATGAAATGGAACTGATTTTGTTAAAGTCACCAGTACGTAAATGCCTACTCATGCCCGAAAACGATGATGAAAGCGATCAGTGGTATTGGACAAACTAGCTGGAAAAAATGACGTCAGGTGATTAGAAAAATACTTGTGTATCAGTGTTTTCATCCAGGTTTTGTACATCAACATTACGTTAGCTGCTCAGAAGTGTCTCCACTATACGCGGTGCTTGTTATGCAGTGCCATCAACATGCTATGTCGCACCAATATGAATGTGTTCTTTATCTCGAGTGCTGCATGAATATTTGTTTGCCATTTATTAGTCTACGCTGTAATAGTTTCTTTTTCTTTTTCGGATTTACGGAGAGGCATTTCCGAAATGCGAATATTAATCAAATATTTCCGCTTCATCTCTTGTACCGCACCTTTAGCAAATTTGTGACATGTGTGTTCAGTGAAATGTAGTAAAAATATATGTAAACTAATAAAATGTATATACATATATATATATATATATATGCACAAAGTTCAGAAGCTTATACAAACACATACAAGTAGTAAAACTACTAACGAAATAAACGTAACAAATATATCATCTTAGGGTAACACCATTGCCTCTCTTAGTTTACGTAAGGTCCTGGGTAGTAGAAGAGATAATCTCTGCCCTACAATTTTAATTTATATTTTCTATTTTATTTTAATCGTTGTATGTCAAGAAATGATGATGCAATGCATAATCTTATAGCGAAATTCTTACCAAAGAAATTCGAAGACATTTACTCGTAAGTAGGATGGTATGAATACTTATGGACCAAACATCACCTGCGCAGGAGGTACGAATCGAACCTACGACCTTCCGAACGCAAGTCAAGTGTGCTACCACGTGATAAGCAGGGACCCTTGTTTTTCGCGAAAAGAATTTTGCCTCACTTTGTTTCCGTGACTTACGCACATATGTGCAGTTCGGCATCGTGGTCAGTGATTGGATATTTTAACTCTCACGAGCCGGCAAGTCACAGTCGTGTGGTGTTGCAGGAACGTTATTGTAATTGGCTCAGTCGTACGAAATAAGGCTCTTCACATAGACACATTTCCAACAACAAAGAAACAAAATTGAAGATGTATACGTAAGGCACTGAAAAAAAGTGGGGCAAAATTATTTTCGTGAAAAACAAGGGTCCCTATATAACGTTCTTCCTGATGGCTCGGCACATTGCGGTGCACCATTCTATCTGTTGACTAACACGAGACTAACAGGTAATACGTCAATAAAACTGCGAATCCACAAAAAACAGTGCTGTTCGGTGTTTCCGTTAAAACAGAAGCAACGTCAATATGTTTACCAATTTCCATGCATGAACTACACTTTGTAGACACAGTGTTCCCTAGTAGCACGTTACTTTCGTGTAACGACAATGTATTGAAATTGTAGATTTAATTGTTGTTTGGTTTTTTAAGTGTTATTTTTTAAATGAAAGTTTCTGATTGAAGTCACGAAATAGTAACCTTAAACATATTCATCATGTGATATTGATCACTATCACTTTTGATTTATACGTTTTCTCTTGATGATTCCTGTTGCATTTCGATTTAACAATATTTTGGCACCTTTGGCATGGATAAATTATCTACAGGTTGTATGAAGTCATTGCCATTTTAATATAGCCATTGTTTTATAACGGGAAACGCCTGAAAGGAAATAAGTTATTATCTTAGTCGAGCAACTACAGTGCTTACAACCTTAACAGACATAGTACTGTATGACTTTGATAAAGTGTACCTACTATGCCCTATGTACTTATGAAATGTATGCGATTTCTCTATTCCTTGATTTTCGGGGAAAAGAAAATCATAAATCCAAGCTGACCGGTACTGAGCTCAGTAAAAAAAATTTTTTGTCAATCTTATGCAAGTTTACGCATGAACATACAAAACTGATCCTCCTAACGAAAAATTTAATTTCGTAAGTAGTTTTGCAGCAGGTAACTTTATTTATATCCGTAAATTGTTATTTTGAAACAACTAATGACATAACCATTAAAGCAAGCCATACTTTAACTTTTTACTGTATAATAAAATTTTACGCTCTTCAGTAGGAGAAATATTTAGTTCCCTAAATTTGTAATTTGTTAGTGTTGCTATTTTTCTTTCGGAAAACTTTACTGTTAGAAAAAATAAACACTCGGAAATACTACGTAAAGTGATTATTATTGATATTATTAATTCATTTAAGTTTGGCGTTTTAAATACCGCTGAAATATTTATAAATGTGATTACTTGATAATTATGCCTAAAATATAATTGATTTAATATCTGATAGATAGAAACGGTCGCATGACTGAGCTTACACGGCTGAGAGGAAAGGCGGGCGTTCAAACGTGCGCGTAGATAAAATACTGCCTTACATACGTAAGTCAGCAGCAACTGCAGCGATAAGCAGATGTTTTCCCACCACACACAAACACAAATTATGTAAGGGAGCCACTATAACATAAATACTATCGTAAGAGAACAAAAATACGACCAATTTAAAGTAAATAGCTTGTGATGCGATTATGATGCGATACCGCAGAAATAATTTTACTTCGATTAATCTAGAGAACGTATGCAAGGAGCATGTTGTAGTAAAGTCTTATTGAAAGAGATTGATAAACATTGTGATAAATGAGGGCGTGCGTAATAGAATGCAACATTTTAAAAATAATAGTCATAAGATTGTTTGTATTAGTTGAGTCGCAAAAGTTGCTTCATTCATAAACCTTTAAAAATTTTGCATATGAGGTTTTAATAAAGACACAAAGCTACAAGCCTGTTTGTTGAAACCGTTAACTTTTGTTTTCCAGTAGCGCCATTTTCCCTCATTTTTACGGTTTCATAATAATTATCTTTCAATCCTAAAAGATAATTAATGTAGGCAAACAGTTGCTCTGTTTGGTTGGAAATAGTTTTTGTTGACTTGGCCTTACACTACTGTTTTAGGTAAACGTCTTACTAAAAAAATTTAGTTAACGAATTAGCTGAAATTATATAAATTTTGTTTAGGAATACTATAATACAAGACAAAAATCATTGCCTACAAAACTGTTACACGGATTTACGAGATCAGCTCTCTTTTATGCTCAAAATATTAATAATCGCAAATGCAATAGAAATGGGGAAATTTCCCTGGTCCGCACGAAACATATGACACTTAATTGAAGTCGCACAGACTCAACTTGGTTTTGTTGCTGAGAGAAAGGTCGGAATTACACGGTGCAAACTTAATGGCAGGAACCAGGGGGAGCGATGCGGGGTATTCACAAGTTCTCCTTCTCCGTGTGGTTGCCGAATCTGTTGTTGTTGGCGGTTGTTGCGACCACTACACGCTACTTTCCCGACCAGAATGTTGCAAGACAGCAATTAGGCGCCCTCATCGGACCTTGTTTCCGCTCTGCTGAGAGGAGTGTAGAAGTGGGGTGGGCGCGGGGGGAGAATACAATCTATTCTTACAGGCCATAGTTTGCCTCGAGTCGTTCAGCAGATCTTGACCACCCGACAGTCGTTTGCTTGCAGCGGCCGCATAGATCGCCATCTTATTTCAGTTGTGTCAGATCCCCATTTTTTGTACAGCGAAACTCGGCTTACGGGCTACGCTGGCATAAGTTACATGTAAACCGACTCTCCTATGCCACTCTTCACTAAGTGTTCGGCTCTTGGTCGGCGAATAACTCGTGAACGATAACTAGAGATGGTGAAATTTCTCGAATTCAATTACCTGCATGTTAGATTCCAAAATCCTAAGCATACTCAAGCCCTGTATATTCGTCAACTGTCTGCTGTTTCACTGAGTAGCAGCTAGTGGACAAATAGTCAGGACTTGATAATGCATGTGATATTTGATTCTAACATGCAGGTTATTGAATTCGCGAAATTTAACGATCTCTAACAATAACCCAGCCATTACAAGTGAGTAACATTATATTTATAAAATACTTGTATGCACGTATTGCAAAATAACAAATCGAAAAAGTTGCTCAAACTATGTTTTACTGTAGCAAGATATAAGTTACATATTCGGAACTAAGTATAAAAATATACAATTGAAAATTACAAAATATATTCCTACTGTATAACACACTGAAACCTTAAGAATACTTGAATATATAGTAACGGATGTGTACGATGGCGGCTCGTGGGTTGTTGCCAGGTGGGGCTGCAGATAGTCGGAACAGTAAACTCTTGACGAACGTGCCGTAGACCAACGACCATGAAATATTTACCGGTTACTAGATGTTTTGTGACCCCTCAGTAGTGAGGGGCACCTGGCTGTAGAGTCAACCAGCGCACAACCATGTACAGATCTTGGCAACTGCAACCCTACCTGGCAACAACCCACGAGTCGCCTCTGGATGTATATTGTTATGAAACCTCTATTACACTGCAATGGAAAATAACGTTTAAGATTCATTGTTAACGTGTGATCTTTTGCACAATTTTACGTAGTCTGGTAGTTGCATGTTTGATACCGGGGAACCTGTAGTTTGATATGTGCCAAGTCATAAGGGACAAAATTCATTATTTCTGTTTATGGCCAAGCTAGTAACCAAAGACAAATTTAAAAAGAATTCATATTTTATAAAAATTAGTTTCCAAGGACTACAACAGCGTTTCGCGTTGTTTTATCATTCTTTCTCAAGAGGTGCAAGACCAATGTTGACGGCCTAGCTCTATGTGTTGAGTGTTGAACAAATTGAACGGCGCTGTAACGAAGGCGGATAAATGTAAAAAAAACATGAAGGTATTTTTTTTTTAATGTTGCTGATTCTCGCTGTCTCTCTCTTTCTCTCTCTCTCTCTCTCTCTCTCTATATATATATATATATATATATATATATATATATATATATATATATATATATGCAAATCCCGTTTTATCGCTAACAAACCTACAGCTAATACCAAATTTGAAATTAGCTGACTTAGGTCAGTAATGTGCACTTTCGCATCCGTCAGTGAACATAATATTTTCGCTGAAAACAATAGTGGCCAGTCTGTTCACGATTCAATTACCTAGCTAGTATTGATCTAAAAGTTAAGTAAACCTGAGAGGAATTAAATATTCATCCCGACAATGGTAATAGGCAGGGAAGGGAAGTTTTCCAGAAAATATTTTTGCACCACTTTGTTACCTGGTCAGTTATTGGATGTTTTAACTCCCAGCGTCTTGAGGTTCTATCAGCGAATCCGAGACGTGTGGTGTCGCAGTTAACCTTGTGATTGGCACAGTCAAATGAACACCTACTATGCACGAATACATATAGCCAATAATTAGATTCTTCGATTTTTCGAAAAAAAGAATTCTGCAACAGTTTGTTTCAATCCCTTTTGCGCAAATATGAAGCTCCGTTTATGGCCAGTGATTGGCTGTTCTTAACTCTCAGAGTCCAAGGTTCTACCCGCAAATCACAGACATGTGATGTCGCAGTAACCTTGTTCCTGTTGGCACAGTCAAATGAGCCACGTCCGTGCAATAATTAGAGACCTGAAATATTCGCGGGTTCACTGACCTGTAGGCTAGCCTCCAAGAATATATGTGTTCAAGCAGACAACATCTGTTCATTAGCTGCTCGCTGACACTGTGAAATGGGCCTGTATTCCATTACAGTTTTATTATTGGCTCCGCGACTTCAAGGAGGTGTCACAAAAGTCAAAGGCGATTTTTTCAGGTCTCTATTAATAAAACATACTGCCAGTAACCATGAAGCAGAGCTTCATATGTGCACATAAGGCATTGGAACAAACTGTTGCAGAATTATTTTCGCGAAAAATCGGGGGCTCTAGCAATAATCATAAAACAGACCTGAGGATATACACGTACGACACGGAAACATAGTGCTGCAAAAAATCTTTCGGTCGAAACTTCCTGTCCTAGTAATAGATTATAGCCACATGAGCACTAACGTTTGCCTTTCAAGAGAAATAATTAAAACTATTTTTTTCCTAAACTTTTACTCTCACATAGAAAAATGTTCCTCCTCTCGTTTTTTTCCCCCTGGCTACACCTGAGATGTAACCAAAGGTCTGACACGTGTTTCGAACATAACTTCAGAGTAGGTAGCTACACAGAAACAAAACATGGCGTGGTAGTGTTCTGAACACAAGCTTTAAGGTAGCTAAACAATTGAAATATTTGGCGATTGACTTTAACTTTTAACTTTAAGAATGATTTGAATTCACGGCTTCTTATGGAATCGTACATAATGGAGTCAGCAAAGCTGAAGTCAAAATGTTTTGACTTTACCGCATCGATAAACTTGAAATCTAAGTCAAGGTAAAGATGGCCGCTTGCCGAGTCAAACAGATGTGTTTATTGTTATGAAAAGTGTCTTACGGTAAGTACAGTTTTATTATGCAGTACAGGGGTTTACTGAAATGAAATATAATACACCTACATGTCTTGAATGTACTGTACATGAAAAACATTGTAAATTTATTAGAACGTTCGTGTGGTAAACTGTACTGCACGTCAACGTTCAGGCATATGAGGTATTTGTGATGCATTTTGGAGATCAAACTTACTTGCAATACATTACTTTACGAACTGGCATTTTCACCATTATGTTTTAATTTATAGGACTCTGAACGGTAATATAGGACCAAGCAGCATAACTTAATTTTTATTACTGCGTCATAAAATGTGGGTCACCGCTGAAAGTCTCGTAGTCGACAATGTAAAGACTGCACGTCTGTTCAGTGATTTCCTCGCAGGGGCTATGGTGTATTAGATGCGCGTGTTTTTATCGCCCTTATCGACAAGGTCCTCTTGATATATGACATTCAGCAAAACTATGTGTCTATGCCATTGCAAGAAACAAATGAATAAAATGAAAAACCCTAGTTGCCACGTAAATTTTATGAGAAACGTCTACAAAAACACTTTTCGTTAATAAACTATTCCTTTGAAGTAAATACTTTGGTCGGCATACGACGGATACCTGTTCTTAATATTTACCCACTTTAATTTAACAAGTTTTCTTTGACAATGATATAAGTTTCTTTGTAGCACAGATAATTATTCTTTAAATATAACTTGTGTTTAAAGTACAGCCAACTTCACCATAAAGATTTCTACTAAATTATATTAAAAATAACATAATATTTGTTAGCCATTACTATAACCTTTTAACAAAAATTTTCTTGGCGGCAAAGATGCTTTGAGAGACTCACATTTAAACAAAATTTTCTTCGAAGAAACAGACATTTTACTGTGGCAAATAAAGTGTTTTAGAGTGTAGAAAATTATTTTTTCGTCGTCAATTCAGTCAAGTATTTTGCTAGTATGACGCATTCCCATTGTGTAATTTCTTGCTTCGTAAGCAGTTCGTCGTGAACATATCACACCACCACAACACGTGAACTCACGAAGTTGGCAAAATATAATTTCTAGAACTACGCCTTACTGGTTTTCGTGTATTTACATAGCATATTTGAATAAATTCTTCGAGCGTTAATTAACGAACGATGCCATCTTAAATTTTGCTTACAGACACTTCACGGTTCCGTTCATTACTCGTATACTTATCATGCGACCATAAAAATATAATGGTACTACTTAAAATCTGGCCCAGGCCAGTCTCCGACGGAAAAAGTAGACTAGTCAAGCTTCTTTGGTGTAATAGCAATAAAGCAAGTGAGCAAGAATCTGTCTTTATCCGCAAGTTCCCAGGCCTCAGACACTCAAGTTATTTCACTGCAGAATCCTTCGATAGTAAAGTAGTTGTACTGCTTAACGTTTTGTCGATAGTAAGGTCATCACACTTTATAATAATTTACTTTTCAAATAATATTTTTGTATGAAGTATACTGTAACGGCAGTCATCTTTATGATAAAGTACGTTGTATTTTTTTAAATACAATTATTACGTAGAAATACATACATATTTTTTTTGCTACGGAGGTAATGAACTGATTTTCAAAGAAAAGTTTTGAAAATGATGACTGGTCAGAGAACCATGAATAGGAAGGGAAAGTGGCCAATGACCTTAATAAACGAATCATTTCAGAAATTACCTTTAATAATCGACGCCAAAGCGTTTTCAGGATTACCAGACCGGGCATATAACCCGGATTGCACTTGCATTTTCATTCACAAGTTTTTTTTTTTTTTACCAGAACATAGCTTATATTCAGCTATAAAGATACTTCATGCCCTGCCATGTAAACATAAAGTAATGTGTTTAAGTATTATTGACTGATCTAAACAAGAGATAAATAAGTACTTCATCAAATGCTCTCACTTTTTTTTTAATTTCAGTGAATGTTTAACGTTGAATTTTATTGTTTTAGTAACGGAATTTAACATTGTTATGCAAAATTTTTAGTTTGTCAAATGTGTTTGCAAATTTTTGTAATTTATTACCATATGTCTTGATGTTTGTAGACACCTTATGGGTATCTTTGAGTGATAATACATACATTAATAGTTTGGTATTTTAATACGCGTCCACCTCACCCGGCATGTTTAGTTTTTCTTCCCCTCTTCCTTTTCATTATTTGATGCATATTTACTTTAAAATCGTTTATTAACATCAGATGCTTACCAACCACCCTGAATATCGTACATTACACCGAGCACAGTACGGCTATGGTGACACACTCTTCCCGCGTTCAGCAGAACACGGTACGGCCCGGCCACTATTATTTAGGTTTTCAATGGTTATTCGCATTTACTCCAGGCGAATGTTAGAATGGTTCCTTAGTTTAAGCCCTGTCGATTCCCTTTGTCTCTACCAAGACCATGGCGCCGCGGTTGGCGCAGTGCAAAGAGTATTCGCCTCCCACATAGCTACCCGGTTATATTCCCGGCGGGGTTGGTACCCGTACTTTTGCATGTGCCAATTGTACCAGACGATGCCTCTGGTCAGCGGGTTTTCTCGGGGCTCTCCCGTTTCCCCCGCCACTTCATTCCGGCACTGCTTCACCCCTCACCAGCGCTAATGACCTAAATATTGAGTGCTGAGTGCTGACCAAACTCTCTACACTTCACTTCTTCTAACCCATTTAATTTTTAATAAATAAATAAAATATCTGAGGCAGCAAAGCTTACACTTTAGGTACAAAATATAACTTTAAGTATTAATTATATATGCCCACTTAACGAAAACTTGTTGTAAGAATCCCTAGTAAGGATAAAATACAGAACTACGCACAAAATCGTAAAATGTTGTAGTTCCATAAAATAGGCCTACACTGTTGTAATCCCCGTGACTTAGGAGACACAGTAGTCGTTGTGTGATCATGAAGGGCGATATACTTCCATAAAAACATAGACGAAGAAAACACTGCCCCCAACTTACAACTCCGTGCTTAAAGGCCGTGTTAATCTTAACGAGCGCACAATTATCGCCTGTATTGCTCACCTACATTTATTTCCTCCATTTGATGAAAAATTTTCACTTGAGGATTTCTATTATGGCAGTGTTTATGATGAGAAAAGAGCAGAGTTCGACAAGCTATGAAGTGCAATGATGTTGAGAAAGTGATCGACACCACCAGTTTTGACAATTTTAACTGACGTACTTGTAACTTTAGAATTATTCATCTCATTCCCACTTCAATATGCTGAAAACATACTTCTTCGTGTTAGTTACTACACCATACATAAGATGCCATCCATAAATCTCATAATAGCTGTGATTAGTAACTTAATCTTTTGAATTTGAAAAGGAATATTTCAAGAGTTTGTACATACAATATTCTTTTGAATATATAAAGTACAGAAGTCGCCAGCCTAGGTTTAAATTTATAGTACAGTTTGTCGTAACAGGTAACGTCTCTGTTGCAATGCTGTAAACGACACCATTTCTTCGACATCGACGTGTGGCAGCCCAAGCGCGCAAGTTCGGACAGTTCAAAAACCTATTTTCGTGGGGTACACACTATGAATGACATGCTGCGGGCGGCAGTGCAGTGCTCTAAAGTTTAAGTTACTAACTAGAACAACATTGCAGTGACGTATTGCTACGGGGAAGTTTCCAAGCTGCTTCACAAACGCGTCGAGTAAATAATATGCCTTAAGGGCACCGCCTACCAGCGCGTGAGAGGCTCAAAAGCGATGGAGCAGTAAGGTCGACCTTGAAGCGCACATCAAATGCCGCGTCGCCTCAACGAGCCAAGCGCTGGACTAGCGTGCAAGGTTCCCGCCGAACGGTTTTTACTATGGGACACTAAGCGGTGACCGTATAATTTTATTGGTGGAAAGTCTGCCACTAAGTTCAGTGCAGGTCACAATCTGAGTTTCACATACATTCGGTTAGTACATTTTGAAGTACGGCAGTCTGAGAAGGCCGTTTTTAGCCATGTTGGAGGTCTTAGAAACAGTATTTTTAATGAGCGTTGCGTCTTAACAATGAGGTTCCGACCTTGTCTGAAGTTTGTTTTCTTTTCGTACGTTGGCACAATGGACACACGTGGAATATTTTCGTAGAAATAACCTGTTTACGAACACATTGTGACTTGTATTAAGCGTGGGGTAGGCGGCCGCCTTAAGGGTGAAGAGGTCCAGATGTCGTAGACGGTAGGAACTGAGGGAGGTGGGAAGACAAGGCCAGGGCAGAGTGCAGGCGCTAGACAATGGATAGGAATAAACAAAACGCTTTTTTTTATTTCTTTCCGATTCGTTATTGTTTATTTGCCTGGTGCAGCATCAGCATTATAATAACAATTAATAATGCGCATTGCAAGAAACAATGTGGTAATTGTGTTGTGAATGCACTGTCCCGTGATTATAAATTAGAATATAAAACAAAAGCTCAATAATACGCTTACGTAAAATATTTAGCAATATAACCTACTTATTTGTCGGCGTCATGTTGCTGGTATTTGCACTGCCCAAATTGTGTAACGACGATTTATATGTTACGAGATAATAATGTCTTAAATTCGGCGGTGAACGTTTATTTAGAAAGGTTTTTAATTAGCACAAAAACGTATAAAATTTGGGTGACACGAGTTGTAAATAAGAATGAATATGCGTGTTTCATGTATTTTTTTAAACCTACTTTTATGAATTGTAATTTGAAGTTTGTGTGTATGTGTGTGCGTGTGTGCATGCAGTAACAATAACACCAAACTTTCAAACACAGATTTTGTGTTTCGACATTGGCAGATTTGCACAGGGCAAAACAATATGTGTTTTGTTTTCAACCTTGAGTGTCTTCTCTGGTATACTTTATATATACTCTTCGGTAGAGTGTCGCAAGCAGCTATGCAGGGGAATCCCCCGAGGTGTGAGACAACAGTGCCAGGGTCTCGGTAGACGCCCGCTGACCAGCCAGCAGCCTGACCTACTGCTCCTACGTACAGCTGGTCCGCCCACTTTACCTGCCATACTAGTCTCTCTCACCTGTCACTCGTGCACCTTGACATGTCTGCGCAACAGTCCACCCTTCAGCACAGTACACGTGATCCTGTTATGCCGTGCAGCCTGTTATGCACTAGGAACCAGAATCAGTGAATTACCAGTGGCAACCTATGACTTCAGATAGAGCAGTTGCAGCTAATCAAATCAATAAAACAAAACCGGTAACAAGTGAATATGAAGTGTCTCAAGTAATACAATTTTACGGTACTGTACATGGCAAAAGCGAGAATCATCAACTAATAAAATGTTCAGCTTTTTAGAGTAACATTAAGACACCTAGAAGATATGATTTCGTTCAGTTATTTAAACTCTAAATTCGAATCAGCGGTTATAATAAGCTAAATTCTAGTTAACAATCGGTTTCTGACTGATGAACCTGTAGACTTTCTTGAAAATCAGCTAACGCCAGGTGAAATGCACTGGAGATAAGTGGAAATCTTTTTAAATAAGTAATATTGAGTCACTGAAACAACCAGCGCGGTATAAGTAACTTCACATACTCATTTTTACCAAAACAACGGGAATTTCACATAAATGGTTCATTTCTCACCGATTCATTGCAATGTCGTAAATCTTAATAGGGAAAAACTGCGGCACTTGCATTAACATTTTTGTAGAGAACTGATCAAGGTGGCGGAGCGGTAAACATTCGACTTGCATATGGGGGGACAAGTGCGCGATTCCTGGTCAGGCCTTTTCGGTTTTCCATGCATGATTTCCCAAATTCATCACAGGAGAATGCTGGGAGATTCCTAACTATAGGCGTATTTAATCAGCTCGCTGTCGACTCGAGTTCAATTGAACCGAACTCCATCAAAGTTTTTCTTCAGCAACATTTTAGTTTATTAACAAAGCATAATACTAAAGACAACCACGGTATTAAATCAATCCATTTTTAGAAATATCAGAGCAGTGCATTGCAGTGGTAGTAGTGGATGAGATACTCAAAATTACGAGTGGGGAAGCTAATGTTTTTTAGTTGTAATTTACTATTTTTTTTGTAATTGTTAATTCGTGGATGGTGTTTTTGAAGTCATATTAACTGAATAACCATTTAATCACTCTATAGCCTTAATGTAAACCGATTTGAGAAATGGGAAGTTGTGTTATGTAACTTCAACCTATTGATGCAAAAATTTTTATTCCTGCGTATATTTATCTCTCAAGTCCCCTAAGAAAAAAAGTTACTACAGTGTTAAATGCATTACTACGATGGAGCTATGTGAGGGACATGGCACGTAAGACTATGAGTGATAGCAACAAATGTGGTAGACAACAAGGACTAGACTCTGAACCACATTGTCATGGGTGAAAATAACTCCCTTTGTTTTTACGATTACGTATAGGCTTCTGTACAAATCATCACAGATGTCCTCAGAGTCCGTCCTGTGATCGGTTCAGTACCAGGCTGTGGCTTTACGCCGATCTCCCGTGTCTGCGAAGTACCATGCGTCGGAGTTTTCACCAGAATAGGTGTTCAACATAGGGCTCCAGAACCCCTTCATAACAGCTTCTGAAAGCTTACATACGGAACCCCGCCGTAGATTTTGTAGTATACTCTAGTATATTACATTTTACTGCTTATTTTCACTTTTACGTGTGGAGTAAAATAGTAAAACTTTCATATATATATATATACGTAAAGGTGTTGTGTTGACTCTACTGGAAGTGACGTACTAAAAAAAAATTACGTTTAACAACAATTTAGTATTGAATTCAGATGTGAAATTTATTAATAATTTTAACCAAAACGAACCTAAACGTGACTACACAAAAATAACATGTTAACTTAGAGAGGTATGGTTTGTGAATTTAGGGAAAG
>PNEQ01099194.1:0-10629 GCA_003012365.1 Medauroidea extradentata | reverse complement strand
GCGAATAGCCCGACTCCCGTAGCATTTAACGGAAAAATAACGCAAGTGATAGTTGAAATATAAATTTATATCAATAGGCAGACGTCTTACGATCAAAAGAACACCGCTAAACAGTAGATACGATCGATCGTTGTCCTAAATAAAAGAGAAAACCGAGCTGTCGAGTGCCTTTTCACGAGCGAATAGCCCGATTTGCGTACCGTTTAATGAAAAAAAAAATAGGCATTCCTTACTAGTAAAATGCCCTTGTAAATTATTCACCAAAGAAAGAAGGAATATGCGGATGTATTTATTCATTGCGCAGTTTTATATAACTTAATTAACGTAAAATCATTACCTTGACGTTGTTGAATTGCACGAGAACGTAGGTACTAGTAGCGTGCAGAGCGGACAGATAGCGCAACTGTACGAACGTTCACAAGATGGCGGATAGATAGCGGCACCGTAGCACTAGCATTTACCGACGTTGTTCTAAAAACGCCATTTTGTGACGTTCTTACCTAAAATCGTCGAATCACATGTATAAGTGATTGAAAATAATCACTTTCACAATAAGGATATGCGGTAAAAATAAATTAGGAGTTCCGGGATTACGTAATACACGAACGTCTATTTATTTTCCAAGTTCGACATACCCGGAGACAAATGTTTCTACACTTGGAAAATAGGTAGCGCTATAATCGTGCTAACGTGTGAAAAGCACGTTTTACGACATGCAGTAACGCATTGTTTAAGCAAATTATGCGCCAAGTTAATTGTTTTAATTACGTATGGTGTTAACGCAATAAAGAAAAATATCACGCTATTATTTATAGGGTTCGTGTAAAAAAGTAAACTCATTCGGCGCGAGACGAGAGATATGACGTCGTGAAACAGCCTAGAAGGAGGCTGTACTATAGTTAAATGAGCATATGCGCATGCGCTGGAACTTTTGCGTCTATAGTACGACCTCAATATAGATCCTAATACGTCGTGTCGTAGTTGGAGACAGGCCGGCCGGCTTGCCGCTTGGTTTTCAAACTGTCACTGCCACATTTTTTAACGGATTTCCGCTATTTTTGTTTTAATTTTAATATTGTAACTTACCAAGTAATAACTGCAACTCTACAATTCATATTTTAATGCCGTGAATTAGATACAATATGTTTTATTTATTGTTAATGTAATTCCTTACAATTTTTTTTTTGTCATATAATTTTATTTTTTGAGGGGTCCTGAGATTGTATTCGTAGAATCGCTACCTTCGTTAAATCCAGGGTTCGTAAAATCGGGGGTCTAGTGTATTTACTCGGGTCAACAAGTGTTTCTACGGACTCGTCACACTTCTCCATGATCATCAATTTTTGTTTTATCGAAAATGCCTATTTTTTCTATTATATTTCCGTTATATAACCATCTAAACACACTAGTGATGCCCCGATGTCAGATTACAGATATCGGATATTGGCATTATCGGAACATTTATTGTTGTCGACAATCGGCAGTATAATATCGGTACATCGGTCACAGTCATTATCTTGGCTAACTCGCACATTATTCCTTTACTCCTACCACCTTAAGGCGGCAATGTGACTGAAAACAATATTGATTTGAACTGTTTACAACCAATTCATCATTACTAAAGTACATTTCACAAACTTGACATTAAAATTTGGCAAAATGGTAAAATATAAACAAACATAACAACCGAAAGAGTTAACAAGCCAAAGATTTCTAGCAGCAATTGCTTAAAAATTTTTACCGCAAATCAATTATATTACAAAAGTATAATAATTGTCGCTTAAAATACACACAGCGATGCCGTAAAACATAAAAACAGGAAAATTATTTACTTATCGTTAAACAACAAAGTGAAGATCGGAATGCCATTCCTAAATGCAAAAAAAAAGCCACAGAGTATACACTTGTAGATAGCGTGGTCAAGTCTTCGCTGAGACTGCTCTGCTACTCCAGTGCTGCTGTATTGTATGAGTATAAGCTGCAGAATGGCATGTAGCTTAAAGCACAAAAGCAGCGCTGTGCTCTCGGAACGCACCCTGTATTCTTCTTAGTGAACTACGTTTTATGTTTCTCTGATGTTGGCAATCCTTCGGAGGTCTTTATTTACAAATGCCGGTGCAGGAAGAAGTTGTTTTGGTTACGTTTGTGAACAATTATGGCGTATTCTTATTACAGTGAAACCCCTTATTTACACTTCAGGGGGACAGGGCGAAAAAGTGTAAATAGCGGGAAAGTGTAAATGAAGGGAAATCTCAAAAAAACCATTCGGCTTACCTTATTTAGTACCTTTGTTTTCATGTTGCTTAAAAAACTCTCTACAGGTAAAATCAAAGTGATAGTATTCATGCAAGCTATGTATTTGTCATATTTTGTCACATAAAATTTGGTACAGTGTAAGTTACCAATATCACAATCGAATATACTGTTATAGGAAGATTTATTGCACGTGCACATACCAAGAGAACATCTTAAAATGTTAGATCTGATTTGTTTTTTATCGTTTGGTAGATACTGTTCCGTATTTTACCTTTTTTTGCAAATGCTATCATGAATTTAGACAAAAACGGTAAGCATTTGAATGGGAATGTACATTTCTTCATTATTCAGATCAACACATGTTCCCATGAACTCATCACACTTCTCCATTATTACAGTATCGGTTTTTGTTTTTATCGACAATGTCAGCTATTTGTTTTTCGATTACATTACCGTTTTATAACAATCTAAAACACGCTGCACTAAAATGGAAATGATTTAAAACACAACTGTTTGTAATAAACATTTTCAAACACGTTTTGAAAATTTTAGGTTAAAGTTACCGTTATTTGCGCTCACAAAGACAAACGAACGTACGTGAAGAGATCAATGTTGCTAACGTGAATATATCTCGATAGCATCAGAGACAATCGATAGCGCTAGCGGCAGCAGCGTTTTCTTGCCGCCGTCTTGAATTTATTGTGCTGTGAGCGCTACTAGCATTACACGCGATCACGGTCATTCTCCTATGGCTTTGCACGTGATCACCAACCTGTTGTGCTGGTTCGTCTTTGGTCTATTGCCAAACCAGTTTAGATGTCCTTTCTTTGTCATTTATGACTTTGAAATCTCGTGTTTTTACTGTCTTCGGATGGCGAAATTGTGAACGAAAAACATAAACAGCGGGAAAAATAAAATTTTGATGATGTGATATGCGGGAAAATGTAACATTGCACTAAATGCAGACAAACGGGACCTGAAGAAAAAAGTGCAATTCGCGGGAAAACGTAAATAACGGTAACGTAAATATGAGGTTTCACTGTACTGCACCCGAATGCTCCCGGTGCGCACCCGGCGGGTGCCGCGTGTTCCAATTGCCAGAACTCCTGTTGGGAGCCATTCAGATTTTCGTATTCCAATTGAGAGTTGCACTCGATGGGTGCGCACCGGTAGCAGTTTTTGCCGCACCGTCTCTAGATATGGTGCGGCAAAGACCTGTGATTGTGTAAACAAAAGAAAATGTTTTCTGTGGGGGAATTAACACAATTATATGACTGTTCGGGACTTAAAAAATGCAAAGAAGTTTATGTGATGCAAACATACAGCAGAGGTGCCAACTACTACGGATTATCCGTAGTTCTTACGAAATACGATGGTTTACTACGGAAGTACGGTTTCTGTTGATAATCTACGAATTTATTTGCTTCCGCCCGACTGTAAATGAACAGGCATGTTCCATTGTGTATGCATGTATTTCGATTCGTAACTCTGTGGATCATATGACGCGCTGTTTCTTTTTCCACGCTCCGGCACACACACATTGTTTTCTTTCTCACTTTTTTTAGATTGCCGAAACCATATTATGGTGATGGTAGCGTATTTACAAACTAGTGTGTTTACACTTTGCGCAGCACACGTCGGAAGGTTCTCGTATGTCGTATGTATCTCATACAATTGATTGTTCATATTACTTCGGGCGAGACCGCAGTGTTCCGACTTATCGATTAGTTGTTGTTTACTCATGCAGTCGTGCGTGATTATTTTTCTTCTTTCGCTGTTCGGCCATATTGGCAACTTATCCATGTTGCCGTATTTTAACGAACGTATGTTGATGTGAATAAAGTATGAGTTTGAAAGAGAAGAGTGTTGAAAAAAATCGTTCAGAATATTCACTGTTGTGGACACGTTTAAGTGCTTGAAATGTATCTCAAAAACACGTTTTGTGAATGTGCAGTTGTGACTTCAGTGTAAACACGGCGGCAAATATGCCGCCGTCATTAAGTGATGCTGTAGATTCAACAACAATTGCCGAAGTTACCGACAAACAGGTAATGTGACTGTATAGACCTACACATTTAAAAGCAGTGCTAGAATTGCCGTTAGAAATAACCGTAAAAATTGAACACACTTTTGAGTGGTGCATGCTATAACATATCGTACCGCTGCTTAACTGCCGTAAGAGGGATGGAAACCTGTCAATTTTTTACGGTGCGGTTATGGTTGTTTCTATATGGCTACTTTATGGTCAATGTAGCTTGGGCTGAAGATAATACGTTCACTTCGGAAAAACACTGAAAAATACGGATTTTTTGCAAAATTACTACTGAAAGCTGTGGTATATGGTTGGCACCTCCGCATACAGTGATTATTTTAATATCTGTGTTCGTTATTAAAATTATAGTAAGGTTAGTAGGATCGAGTTGTCTGCACATTTATTTACCGATAGATCAAGAAGAAAAATTGTAGTAAAGTAACCTCTCAAATTTCGTAGGATTAAATTTTGGCTGTTTTGGAGAACCTATGGTCAAAGAATTTCGTGTTTCAAGTTATTTGTTGCCAAAAATGTTTTGCACTGTAAGTGTGGCGTGTTCCAGTTGTTGGAGCATAAACAATACTCGGGGGCAATCACGTGACTATTGCACATTTTCAGTTTTCGTGGCGCACCGGGTGCACCCCTGGAGCAGTCAATTGGAATATGCCATTAGTGGTAGTACCTACTCCTCAGCCTCAAACTGAAGTGTCAGTATTGCAGCAGATTTGTGCAGAAATGATTCAGATGTCAGATGCATCTCAAACCACAACTTATGCACCAAATGAACTGACTCGGTACTTAACGTAGCCTACTGTTCCACTGTTGGACCACCCTTTGCTCTTTTGGAAAGAAATTGTATATTTTTCAAACCTAAAACTGCTTGCTCAAAATAAACTGGCCATTCCTCCTGTTTTCGTAGCTTCAGAGAGGTTATTTAGCACCTCTAATGGAATTTGCACACACACACACACACACACAAAAGGAACCACCTCTCACCACAACATGCTCAGTTACTAACATTTTTACATCAGAACCTAAGTCTTATTTCTTAAACTTAAACCACTACATAACAATTCTTAATTAATTTCTTTTTAACACAAATTATTGTGTATCTTTTGAAGTAGAAGGTATGGAGGTTGACTGTGGCATTTTCAAAGTGTAATGACTGACCACACACATATCAAGTTGATATTATCAACACATTTTCAAGCTTGTGTTTTATTGTACTATTCTAGTGTCGAGTTTTGTATTTTATTAGTTTTTTAAGGCAGCATTTCACTACTGTTATTATAGTCTAAATGAACAGTAAAAATTATTATTACTTTTTGACTCAAATTGTGTGTCTTTTCAAACAGAAAACAAGATTTCCTACAGATATTTAAAATATTGGTTTTCAGGTATCGGATCGGTAAAATCTTACATATCGGAACCTTCATCGGTATCGGGTTTTTCCAGTATCGGGCCAACATTAAAACACACTGCACTAAAATGGAAATGACTTTAAATCACATCTTTTTATAATGTAAAATTTTCAAACTCGTTTCACAATGTTTAGGTTAAAGTTATAGTTTGCGCAAACAAAGACAAACGAACGCACGTAAAGAGATCAATGTTGCCAATGTGGGTACAGCAATCGATAGCGTTCCAGACAATAGTGCTAGCAACTGCAATTCTCTTGCCGCCATCTTGAATCTATTGTGCCATAAGCGCAAGCGTTAGACCCGATCACGGTCAATCTGCGCTACGGGTTTGCATGTGATCACCAATGGCGGATTGTATTTTTTCGTGTTAAGCGCATGCGTTGGCCGTCCTGAGTGTACCTGCTCGCTGATGTCTGTGGAACGTTACATCTCACATCAGTTATCTATGATGACAGTGCTAAAACGTAAACAAATGTGATATTTTTCTTGCAGTTTCCTTTCAGTTTGTTTACTAAAGAAAATTGTGTACATTACTTTAAAAAAATTTCGTTTCTTAAATAAAGTTGACCGTATTACACGGGAAATCTGGCACATGGCAAAACGTAAAATGTGGGACGTTTAACCATGGCTCTTATGACAAAAGTGATGGGACCAAACGACTCAGCTGGGAAAACGTATCTCGTGGGAACTTCGATTTTTGTGCGCTGCGTTTCATTTCTAGTGGCGAGAACTGTACTCCACTTCATGCGGCAAGCCTGCCATAACAGTACTTTTTATCTTCCTTTCCCCTCGCGTGAATATCTGGCGCGCTCGGCATTCTCCACCCTTTGTTCACGTCACGTACCCGTGTTCTCTCACTTGCTGTTAGCTACAGACATGCCAACTTGTACGATTTACCCGTACAATGTACGGAAACTGCACTTGTACGATTTTACGGGAAAGTGTCTAAATTGTACGGATTTGAAGACTTCTTGATTATTAAATAAATATGTAGGGCCTTTCGACTTTTCCGTTACCGACACGGGCTTTGTGTTTGTTGTTTTTCGCGTATATTTTCTTCATTGGTTGATGTCTCTTAAATAATACGCATTACCTTATTGGCTAGTTGCTGTTCAGCGCCGCACAGTTAGCCAATCACGCACAAAGTAGTTTTTCGTGACTGCTTTGTTTTCTAAAATGGCGTCACGTTTTACAGCTGTTAATTGCGTGTGTGCAGGCCAGGCCTGTGAATGCAGTGGACGTTTGTACAGATTTTGTATTCTCGTTGACGGTGCAGGATATTATCAGCATGCATTGGCCTCTGAAAGCAAGTTGTTTATTTGCCTTAACGCACAGTACAAATCCATGCTGTAACAGTTTTTGCTTTTCTGTGTAGTTGCACGTGATAAGTCGTTCGCAGTTGCTGCTAAAATGTCTGTTGGTGGAAGGAAAAAAACAGTATGATCAAGTGTGTTCCTTAATGAATAAATGAGAAACTTTCCGTGTGTTTTAAAATCAGATAAGGGGCAGCATTTCGTGTTTTGCTCAATATTTAGGTGTGACATAAACATCGCTCACGGCGGAAAAAATGATGTTACCAATCACCGAAAGTACTCAAAACACGTAGTGAATGTTAAAATTGTGCTAAATAAATAGATAAGTTATTAATTTTTTGTTAGTGAAATTTCGGACACTGAAATAATACGTGCAGAATGATTATTAATTTTTTTTTTTTTTTGATCGAACACAATCTTCTAAAAAGTGTAGGAGGTCATGCTAGGGCACTGTTCCAGAAAATGTTTACAAAGTTGGACGTAGCAAAAATGTATGGCTGTGGAAGGACAAAATTTACAGCCATTATGCAAGAGATGGCTACAAATGCAACACAAAATATTGTAAGTAATTTACCAACAGTACCCTTTTCTGTAGCTACTCATGGCAGCAACGATTCTGACTACTACTACAGCAGCATCTTTAAAGAAAGAGTAGCTCAAGAAAAAAATTTCTCTGAAAAGTGTAAATTTTTTTTTGTTAGAGGTGTACTTTATTCTGCTAAATTTATTTTATATATTTAGTATAATGGATTGTCAAACCACAGTTTACCTCTCAACTATTGACCATCTTGCCCTGTCAAAGGAAATTAGGTGAGTTTCAATATTATATTCATGACTATGAAAACTGACACTGCATCTATGTTTTCATTGACAGTAGCATTAATTAATTTTTTTTAATAGTATGTTGGTAAAATGTGCACAAAAATTTTCCGCGTGAATTTCGCGCATTTTTTTTAAATTTTGGGGATTGTACTGATTGGTATTTTAAAAAGTTGGCATGTCTGTAGCTACGCTACACTTTGTCTGTTTCCTCCATTATAATTACTTCATTGTGCGACTTTTGGATTTCTCTTGGTTTTTACGAGTTATGATGACTTATTACGCTTTTATTTTCAGGATTTCAATTTTGTAATTATTTGGATTGAGTTTGTGAACGATTGTTGACGACCCACGCAGTTCTTTTGGCTTACGATTTGGTTACGATTATTAGGCTTGATTCTGTAAGCAATTATTGACGACCCACGCAGTTTTTTTTTTTCCTTTCGATTTGGTTACAATTATTTGGCTTGATTCTGTGAACGATTGTTGATGACCCGTACATTTTTTAAAACTTCGTACGGACTTTCGATATTTCCACGAGTGGAAAGCGAGTTTGCGTGTCGTATATGAAGTATGAAATAATCAAGGAAGTGGAATTGACACAGAAGCTGAAGTCGGAGATTGCGCTGGAGTTCGGCATCCTGACATTGATTACTATCGGCCCTTTAATGTCAGACTTTCTTTTATTGTGTGTTTGTTTAGTGTCCCGTCAACGCAGTGATAATAGTAAACAAATGATCTGCCTTATTTATCACGTTTGTTGGATATTATATCTGGTAAGTTTTTTACAAGTGTACTTGTAGGTTTTTCATAACTTTTTTTCCTTGTGAACGCTTTAATAAATTTAAACGTTTGTTTGTACAACCGCCACGACTATGCTGTTAACTAATTAATAGTACACTTTTAGTAGAGTGGGCGCCATGTCGCTACATTTTCTTTGTCCTTCACAGATATTTTACACATTGACATGTAACTTTAATATTTTAACTGAGCGATAACATTACGTCACAGTGCACGCCCGCAATTATCTTACAGTCGGTCTCAAGGCAGAGCAGGCTGACACGCTGATGAGGACAGCTGCTGTGGTATTGATCGGTACATGCACGCGCTGCCATCTCCGGCACTCACCTCCCCCCCCTACATGGTCTATCCTCCCGGCCGGCCGATAACAAGCAAGCAGCGACACGGCACGTAACCTCACAGCGCGTGACTTTCTAAGCGTTCACGGCGTAAAAGAAAAACCCAGAGAGTAGAATACACTATCGCCTTTTCTCTAAAAGACGCCTGGTCATAAATTTTGTTTATAGCCAAGTTTAAATGTTTGATTTATTATTGCTTAAGATGACTGAACATGGACTTATTGCAAAAACGACCTATTTTGACGTATAGATGTTCCAAATGGGTGCGAAATCTTATAACGACCACCTCTCTATAACGACCCTAATCTCGGGAACCGTGAGGGGTTTTACTGTAGTGTGTATTATACATGAAAAATAAGCAAGCAGTTTGGAGGAAGCGTAATATATTAACACGGTTATGTATCTAGCATTATCCAGATAACTTTTATTCTATTCAAATTGTGTAATTTCTATAACTATTTTACAAACAACTGCATCATCAATAGACCTGTACCGGCAACCAAAACATAGGACGCCGTTACATAAGTTTCTCATGTGTTTGTGTTTCGTAACCGTGTGCGTTTGTAATTATTTTCTTTTAAGGTGTTATTATAAATTCTGTGCATATATTTAATATATTGCAATGCACAAATTAAAATACACGGCCTGTAATCACCGACGACAACGGGATATTTTAAGACACGTTTCGGAAGAGGGAATTGGAAAAACGTTTAGCTTTTCAGCATCGTGGCATGTCTACAAAAACAATCACTAAGTAAGAAGCAGGTAATTCTTCCAGAGAAAAGTGGTACAGACAATAAAAAAGTTACGTACCTTTTATTTTAACTGAATTTGTGTTATATTTGTACTGTTCTTGTTGTGGGTGCATATGTAAACATTCTTTTTCAAGTCGCAGACTCAAAAAAAAATTTTTTGTTCGAAAATATCCGTGTTTTTATATTATGTATGGCAAGTAAGTGGTACCATTTAATATGAAGTCCACATGATATTTTGTGCCTGTCGGCTGCAAAAGTGTAGGCTTAAATATTACCAAAATAGAGGGTCAGAAAACTTAGGCCTATGTATTTCCCGGCCATTAAAGTGTATGTGTTTAATCATGAGTTACTGAAAGATTTACAGCTGATGTGGGAAAATAGTCCTACCCATGTTTATTACTTTCGCTTTTTGTTGATGTATTTTTTCCGTTTTGGTTGTGAGACTGCAAATTTTTGCGATGTAGTCTACAAAAAAAATATGTTGACAAGTTTTTTATATAGGTATATAAGTTTTGCGAGTCGCGCGACTTTGATAATATTGATAATTCGAAGGTAGGCCCTACCCACAAAAGGTAAGTTTTATTGATAGTCTGCTACATGAAACTTAAACTACTGCTTGTATGATTTTATAGTGCAGAACCAAATTGAAGGTAACAAGAAAAATAATTGAATGAGTTCTTTCATGTAGGCCTATTATCAGGGCTTGAAAAATCCGCTCGTCTGCTCGTCCGTGACGAGTGAAAAGTTGTGATTGACGAGTGGAAAAACTACAAGGCCGACGCATATGCCTATATTGTAAACAAACTCGTCGCCGAAGATCATTAAAACTTATGATTCTCGTATGGCAACGACTGTGAATGATGATCAAACTCTATCGCTGAAGTATGTGCCGTA
>PNEQ01099193.1:0-15934 GCA_003012365.1 Medauroidea extradentata | reverse complement strand
GCACACGCGACAAGAGTCTCTATTTCCAATAGTATATATAAAATGACGCCTAGCCGACGTCTTCCGCGTCCGGCACACATGAGAAGAGTCTCTATTTCCAATAGTATATATAAAATTACGCCTAGCCGACGTCTTCTGCGTCCGGCACACGCGACAAGAGTCTCTGTTTCCAATAGTATCTATAAAAATAAAGCCTAGAAGACGTCTTCCGCGTCCGGCACACGCGACAAGAGTCTCTATTTCCAATAGTATCTATAAAATGACGCCTAGTCGACGTCTTCCGCGTCCAGCACACGCGACAAGAGTCTCTATTTCCAATAGTATCTATAAAATGACGCCTAGTCGACGTCTTCCGCGTCCGGCACACGCGACAATATTCTCTATTTCCAATAGTATATATAAAATGACGCCTAGCCGACGTCTTCCGCGTCCGGCACACGTGACAAGAGTTTCTATTTCCAATAGTCTATATATAAAATGACGCCTAGCCGACGTCTTTCGCGTCCGGCACACGCGACAAGAGTCTCTATTTCCAATAGTATATATAAAATGACGCCTAGTCGACGTCTTTCGTGTCAGGCACACGCGACAAGAGTGCCTACCCCTCGCAAAGCGACAAAGCTTCCCCTTCTCCTTCATGGAGACAATTCCCAGGCAATCAGCGACCTCCTGGCACAATGGCTTATCGTATCCTCAACAATACACAAACAATTTATTCGATCATTTTGAAGATTAATACATTTGACATTTGTGTTTATTAGCATAATCTGTTAAAGTTGCATTAATTTACTTCCATTATTTACATATGTTTAATATTTTGTCGCAGCATGATGACCATTTTAAGCCCCGCCTACAAGCAACGGCTATGGGCGTCTTCAAGGGGGTAAAGGGTTGGTTTGGCCCTGTCTCTCCAAGTCTCTACTCTGTCGCTACCCCGCTGTGCACTATGTAGCTATCACAGCGTAAAAACATAAATCTTTCCTCCAAGTTTTCTTTTTTACAATTTGATACTGGTAGGCCGGCGATTAAGTATGAGATTTAGTTAACATCGAAATAAGTTAATTGGGCTATTCCTTATACATAAATCAGTTAACATTGAAATACTGAATAAAATAAGACTTGATTGAAGTCTCTACAACAATTTTGACAAATTACATAACTATAGCATACATACATTTATTTACAAACTTTACGAATGAATAAAGTTGCACATCTCAGTACTCACGTTAATAAAGAACCCCCGTAGTGAGACGCAAGTACACTCATGATAATTAAGAACCCCTAAAGTAAGAGGCAAGGAGACTCACATTAATGAAGTACCTCAATAATTAAATGAGAGGGGACTCACGTTAATAAAGCACCCGTATAGTGAGAGGTATGTGGTCTCACGTAAAAAAAAAACACCCAGATAGTTAGTGGTAAGGGGGTCATATCAATAAAACATTCCGATATTGAGATACAAGTGTATTTACGTTAAAGCACCCCGATAGAGAGAGGCAACGTGTTTCACGTTAATAAAGCCACCATATAGTAAGAGGTCTCATGTAAATAAAGCACCCAGATAGTGAGAGGCAAGGAGGGTCACGTTTATAAAACACTCCGATTGTGTGACGCAAGTGCAATTACGTTAAGGCACCCCGATAGAGAGAGGGAAGGAGTTTCACTTTAATAAAGCCACTATATAGTGAGAGGTATGTGGTCTCACGTAAATAAAGCACCCAGAAAGAGAAAGGTAAAGGGAGTCACGTTTATAAAACACTTCGGTAGTTAGAGGCAATGGTTTTTACTTTAATATTGCACCGCGATATTGACAGGTTAAGTTAATTCACATTAATACATCCCCCCTGTAGTAAACAGTGCCAAGTGCATTTACGTTAACAAAGAAAGCACCACAATTTTGGTTGACAATGGGACTCCGTTTATAAAAATTGGCGATATTGATGTGCGAGGCGTTGCTAGAATAAATTGGTGAATAGAACTGTAACGCATATTTTTCCAGAGTATTGGATTTTGCAATGAAAATAAGTTGCCAATAAATATTTTAAATTAAACTAGTCACTCCCCCGTCACGCAAGAATATTAATTGCCTCGAAAACCATATCGCCGTAATTCATATCTTCAATTATTCAACACGAATATTCACTTATATGATCGTATACGTAATTTTTCAAACGTTTCGTTCTATGTATATATACACACACATAGACACTGTAAAAGAAGGCGTGAATTTACACATACAAATGTCTTGTAATTTTGCATTTTTGTACGTGTATTTACGGAAAACAACACCAGTAGGTGCAATTTTACACGAATGTTGCTACTAATCCAAAAATTAGTACAAATATTTCGTTAAAAGCACAAAAGTAAATTTATATTTACAAGAGATTTGATATAAATTTATACTTTTCAATATACTTGTAGAAATACACTGAGAATTTAACATATTATCACCACACTGCATTATTATTAATGCGCTGACATCACTGCAAAAATGAATGTTCAGTGTACAGTTTTGAAATTGTAAAACACTTGTAAATGTACACTAAAAATTTTCGAAAAAATAATTTAAGTAAGTAAAATTAACTGTGGCTTTCTTGTGTTGTCCACGCTGTAAAAAACACATACGTAAATATTGCTCAGAATTTAATTCATATCCGGCCAAAGATATAACCGAAAGATTTGACACATTCCTCACTCTGACATGCATGATATATTAGTATATATTTTTAATGGGTATGCAAAATTCCATAATTTGTTATTTTTTACGATGCGGGGTAAGCAGGAACCCATTCACTTCAGCGTATAGATTTTCATTAAAAGTGTGCAAAGCCAGTTATCGTGACTTTTTTGTTTTCGCAATAAATTTATATTCGTTTACAAATGTCGAAAAATATAAATTTATGTACATCATATATTAAGTTCTAAATTTCTTTTGTAGTTGAACAACTCTGCAAATGTGAACTGTTGTTAAGTAAAACATTATTAATGGTAGATGGTTTTGGCATAGGTAAATTTCTCAAATACTTATGATGTCATAACTGCGTACTCGTATACGAAGTTTTCGTAATTTTAAGTTTACTTATTACATATAAACTGACTTGTAATCTAGTTTTTCAGTACGTGAGTTGACTTGGTATAAAAACTTGATTTTTACACAAATACTAGGACGTGCTACATATTAGTCACATAGTTAATCAAAAATACGCAGAGCAAAAAAGAAAAAATTATATTTATCTCTCCTTTGATTTGGTGACCAGTGTTGCAATATATTACCAGTCAGTCTGCAAAATAGCTAATCAGATCTGCGTATTCCACGTCATGAGCTCATGTGGTCGATAGCCACCAATGGTCGAACGGTTACAGTTGTGGGCTGCTGAATCTAAGGTTGCGAGTTCAAATACTCCCAGGGTTAAACATTTTCGGTAGATAGAAATAAACACAGTGACGTAGTTACGATGCACTTAGGAAAAGTACAAAAAAAAAAAAGATTAATCAACAAAAATCACGGATGTGTAAGTGAAAAAGAATTCATCTGCGCCAGTAGAAAATTTGCCATACTCATGAAAGAAAAATATTGAATTTTTAATGTAAAATTTTTTTCTTTGAGGTACGTGTTATTCGACACATTACGTTATTTGACACTACGTAGTCTTAAAATACACAAACCATTGCATTGCCATTATACATATATTTTCTGTATTTGTACCGCGACATAAATGGTGTTAAATTACAGCAACATTTGAGGAGATTCGAGCTGCCTCCAACATTTGTGTAAAAAAAAATATATATATAACACATATACACATGTAGGTACATATATAGGCTACTACACACAATTACATACATGTATAAGTGAGTGAGTGTGTGTGCATGTTTATATATGCCTGTGTGTGAGTGAATGTGTGTATATATATGTCTGTGTGTGAGTGTGTGTTTGTGTGATGTCCGGTAACTTCAAACAAGAACGCTATCCAATAGAGTTGTAAGGACGGGTGGCAACGCTGTGTAGTTGTTACAATACAGCGTACTTGTAGCATACTCGAAGTTGGCTTCATACATGCAAGTGAAATAAGTAATTTGTTAAGCTAATTAGCCTACATCAATCAATATAGTAGTCACGTCTTAAATTGTAAGTATTTCTCAGATACCGTATATCAGTCATCGTGTTCACTTGACAATTCCGTGTAAATATTAAGTATCTGCGCTTAAATAATTGCCATCATGTGACATTGTGATGAAGCATTACTTACGGTAGGACACTCTTATTTGTTGTAACAAGTGAGATACGTAGATTGTCATAGGCGTTGGTGTTGGTGTTAGCTACACAATATTGCATAGTTGACTGACAAGAGGAGAAAAGTGTCTGCACTACGCTAGTGTGTCACTACACGAGAAAGAGTGAGAGTGAGAGAGCAGTATAGACACTTGGGCAGATTCATGTTGGCTTGTTGACTCACATCTCTTTAGACGTGCCGAGTCAGCTGTAATACTGTTACAATAGAAACAAGAGTGTACCGGTGTCAATGACCTGATTCTGTCGAGAAAAGAGAGAGATCGGTCAGCGTAAGTATGGACCAACGCCGAAATGAGAAAGGTCGGGGGAAACGGGTGGTTCCCGAGAAAATCCATGACCAATGGAATCGTCCGGTAGGAACACCACATGCGAAAATCCGCGGACCGACACCGCTGGGAAACGAACCCGAAATTCCTTCGTAGGAAGCGAATGGCCTGACCATTCGGCCAATGCGGTTCCTGTGATGAAATTACCTGCCAAAATATTCATGTCTCTACCTACAAATATTAGCTTGTCGAGTCAACAGTGCTGCTGAAATATTTGATTTCGGTAAAACAGGTACAGTCGGCCAATCATAAAATGTTGCCTCTCTACAGGCGAGAATTCTGTCTGAGTCCCACTTCGGGTATATTCGGCAGCGACAAGATTCGCTCATCAAAATCGCAACACGATCTATCGCTCCTCACTAGCCATGCGACGTCCGTAGCTTAAAATCTTGGTCCAAAAATTAAAAATGAATGTATTTTTTATTTCATATATAATTGCAGGTAATATCAATAACCGCATTAATTAAAAAACGTTAAATACTTTGAATTAGGTAAAAATAAATTACAGGGATGTCACACTAAGCATGCAACGTTCTTGTCTACAGACGTGTTAAAAAAGTTATTTAGAGTTCACTTCCCTACTTCAAATACTTTACACATTAAGAGACGCGCAAAAATGGAGATTGTTTCTTCTAACGGAAGTAAATAAATAAATTATCATTAATTGAATTATGAGAAGCAAAATTTCTAATGTTTATGCTCGTTTTACGCCTCTAGTTGCACATTAAGTGCAGTGTTTTGTTTTACTTAGGGACAGTGCCAAAATTAACATTTTATTGTTTGCGCGGGAACAGTTTGAACTTACACAAATTGTTATTACAAGTATGTTATTGCAGCTGAATATGAAATAAACATGGTTTCAATATAAATCTGTATTCATCAGGAATCGTCATTTAATAGTGAAGTAAATATTTACTGCAATGCTGAAAAATATTTCCTATAAACATGGTGATATATGAGCTACTTTAGAGTAATTATTAACAAGAATAACATATCCTTAAAACAAATGTAATCTTCAGAGTCGACTACATATGTTTAACAATATTGTTTCATTAATGCATGTTATGTCACTTATTTAACAGTTTAATTGAAAACAGATCACAACAGGAAATACAACGTACTCACATGGTAAATTATTTATCTATTTGACACACAGTAAAGTTGTCTGAGACTCCATAACACCTTGTTTTTTTATAAACGCTAGGCGTTTACAAATCTGATAATTTTCTGAGCCCAACGTAAGATGTGAATGATGTAAGTATTGTTCCCAGCTACTAGCAGTAATAAATAAACACGAGCAAAAGTGAAATATCCTTGTCGAGGTTATACGTGCTCTATATTGAAAAAAGAATATGGATTGTTACTTAGATGTAAAGTTCATACAGATAAAAAAGATACAGATTTTCTAACATATCGCCATGTCGTAAACATTCACTAGATTATTTTGTCAGTCTGTTGTCGCATGAATTTATTAAAGACATATTGAACTTAAAACAATTTTTATCTTGAGACATTACGCAGCATTTTATAATTATGGCGTGCAATTGGAAAATACCGTTGTACGAATGTTGAAAATATCCTGTGGTGGCGTAATGGTAACACAATTTTTGTGTGTTCGAATCGGAGTTTGTCGGTGTTTTTTTGTGAACATCCTATATATGTATATGTATATATATATATATATATATATATATATATATATATATATATATATATATATATATATATATATATATATATATATACACACACACATACATATACATACATATATACACATACATATACATATATATATAGGATGTTCACAAAAAAAACACCGACCAACTCCGATTCGAACACTCTAAAACGCTCATTTAGTTACACAAACAATGAACATCAACTCTTTACATTGTGTTCGTGGAAAGTCCGTTTCTAGAAAAATGATGCGCACATAAACACAGAAAGATTTGTGATGTTAAATATATCCACTTAGTAAACATACGGTGAGCATTAAATCACTGGAAGACGGGTGCGTAACTAACAAAATTAGTAGTATAGTTAAATAACTGTAATATGTATTTCCCTTATTTCCAAGGACAATCATAAATGTATGGGTTTCAATTTAGGATGGCGTTAATATTAGTGTTTGAATAGACTTTTCTGGCTTGTGAACGCTGGTTGAAGTGGTTCTGCATCAGTATGTTTTGTTCTAGCAATGTTAACCTTCTGTGCCATTGTGATATGATTTGTGTAATTAACTACGTAACCAAGTAATACATTTTAGTACAAATAATTGGTTCAATCGATGAATATTTGAACCTGCTATCTGCCATTGATTTTTTGGGAATTCATCAAATTGTTGCAAATTATATTATCAACTTCTCATTGCCGAAGATACTCGAAGTGGACTTATACAGAACTGTAGCCCGTAGAGGTGTGACATTTTATGACTGGCCGAATACTGAGCCAGTCGTAAAAATGTCGCATCACATCATGTTAGAATTCTAAATACCTTTGTGTATCTACGGCTGTGGGAAGTTCTCTTAGAGGAAATGCAGTACATCCGTGGGTTTCACACGAATTGTGCTGAGCAAAGGTTCAAATCCTGGCCGGGGAATTGAAATTGTTTTTTTTATCCTCGAAAGTATTGCACTTGATGTTGCTAATGAGACTATAAGAATGAACATGTCAGAGACGGAAAATGTTTATAGAAATAACAGAAAATGGTGGCACATCATCGGTGCCGCACTCATGAGCGAGCATTGCAATTCATGAAACCATATGTCATCCTTGAGTGAAATCATCTTAGTGTTGATTTACAGATGCATTTTTATGAAACATCGTAGAATACTTATAGTGGAATTATGGATCATTAGAACTTGAAATTTTTTTTACCCAGCAAGTGAATATACCTATACTTATAATATAGGAAACGGACAGGTTGGATTGGAAATTTATAAGAGATAACAGTAAATTACACGTCATTTTAAACTAAGAGATTTAAAATAATTGGGAATTGTCGTATAATGTAGTATACTTGCTTACCAATATGTTCGCGAATTGACATTAACTTAAGCAAGGAACGGTGTAACAATTTGTGAAATATTTCAATCTCAATCAACACCGTGTTTTCGAAAACTTTTTTGCGTGCAACGATGCTTCGAAGCCCAGCGCCTGCTATTTATCTCTGTGAGACGTTCACTGTTGATCATATATTATTTTATGATCTAATAAATATCAACGTCTGGTAACTAATTGAAATATTCCCATCTACAAATTATTGTCATCAATTAACCATTTTCACGTCCAAAAATTGAGCATATGTAATTGAAATAAGAAACATGAATTATTTGACTGATAAAATTTGTGCTAATTATCTTCAGTCGAAATTGGGGAGACACATGAAAAATTTTGAAATCAAATTAACATCAACCGCAGCTCCTCTTACCAAGTTGTGTCCTTGAAACACGATATGAAATAAATGTAATGTGTTGAACCTCTACGTGTATGGGATACTGACAAATCTGCGACGTATTAAGCACACAACTTACTGGCAGTTTTGTCTCTTCAAGTAGGTAACCACCGTCGATTTAATTAAAAACAGATATTAAATGGGGAAAAAGTATAACGTTTTTTACTATAATGCTGCAGATAATAGTTATGTAAGTAACTATGTAGTAATAATATAATATATATACAAAACTTTTTCAAAATTTGCTATGTATAAAGTGTTTGCCAAAAAGTAGCGTAAAAATTTGTCAGTGAGATATTGAAACTCACAAGGTCTACATACTGACACAGAAGCTTGTCATATAAATATTTAAAACTCAGTTGGAACTGTTCCGTTACGCTCGTACGCTCTTTTTTCGACCCGATGTTTACCGGAACATTACATCGTGCTTTTTCAGCCGAGCTTCCTAGTTGAACACAGGACATTCCACACTTTTAACATAAGGATTGTGGTCATGGCGCACAACGCACTGTCAACGCGTGAGAGTGTTGTGGCTCTAGTAGAATGAGGAGACATTTCTGCTAGCCAGGCAGGTGGTAGTTATGTTTTTCGGATCGTACTACACAGAGAGGGATTAGCCAGTATCAAGAAATAGGTCAAATTGGTCTAAGTCAGGACACTGGACTGAAGAGTGTGTCCATTCGAGAGGAGGACAATGTACTAATTTATTTTTCACAAAGGAATCCGTTCCTGAAAACCGTTCAGCTGAAACGGACGACCGATTATCTCGGTTATACGGAAACTATTCGGAAGAAATTAACTGCAGTTGGACTGAAATCCCTCAGAGCTGCTGTGAAGGAACTACTATCCGAGGATCACAAAATCTACCGACTTGCATTTGCTGAGTTAAATGTCGGTCGCGACTGGACTAGCGGGGCTTTCTCCGACGAGTGGACGTTCAGTTCAGTTAATAATGATCCGGTTTTAGTTTACAGACCTCAAGGAATGAGGAATGACCCAAATTACATTTACCATTGTCGCCACACTGGACGAGTTTGTGTGTCATGCTGGGGTTGAATGTCATCACACGGGGCTGGTGTTCTGCATTGGATATCAGGAAGGCTAAACAGTGACCAGTACATCAATATAATGCACAACGTCATGGTACCAAGTGTCACGCTATAGTATCAAGAAGGGTTATCCGGTTCCAGCATGATTTATCACCGGTACACACAAGCCATAGAGTTCAGGAATTATTTCGAGACATGTGGACATAAACTGTCTTACGTGGCCACCTCGATCACCAGATCTGAACCCCATTGAAAATATGTGGGCAGAAATTAAACGCATAATGATACTTAATTTGCCACATCCCTTTCCAAACTTGCAAGATACGCTTTGGGAGGTGATGCTTGACGCTTGGGAGGAATTTGCTACGAGCGAAGGCTACTTTCGTCGTCTCGTTGTACCGAGACGAGTAGCGTGTGTCATCGAGGCAAGTGGGCAATGGACCCGCTACTAGATATGCTAAAGTAAAAATATTTTCCATTCAGGAAAAATTTTGTTTTCATCACGAGATGATTAGAATTTACACTTTTTTTCTTTAATAACCCTGTTGTTTCATATGGAACAGAGTTACTGTAAATTGATATTGAAATATTTCTTGTCATTAAATTTCACCCTCATAGGATGTTAGCAGGCTGTTGAATTTATTTTATTTGTTTTTAATGGTCTGTTTGCTGTTTACAAATAAATACTTCCTGTATTTAAAAAAAGTGTGATATTTTATTATGAAATATTTTTATACTGTCTAAATAAATTGGAACCCTGATACATAAAATGTAGTACCACAAGTATGTTCTTATAAATATGCAATTTTTTTGCAATACTGTAAAAAATTATAATTTTTAATATGTCTTTATAGCTACGCTGTGGACAAACGCCGTTGCAGCAAAAGAAAATGAAAACAGAATCACACACACAGAGAACAAACCAAAGATGGTTTCCATCAGCTATGAGCCTTTTTCTTTGTTTTCCAGTTGACGAAAACAATCTTTGTTTTGTTCTCTGTGTCTATGATTATGTTCGCATTTTCTTGTTTTCTGTGACAAGCAATTTGTTGCAATGGCGTATCTCCACAACTGTTCTTCATTATTCAAAATACTCCACACATAATGGAAATTTATAGCGATTTCCTTGTTTGTATTAAACTATTTATGTAACTTCAAAAACGTCACTACTGTTCATGTACAAATTATAAATATAGTAGGTAATTAAAATTATTAAAAATAATAATTATGATTAAATCACATCTGTTAAACATTGGTAGTCGACTCTAAAGATAATTATTCCTTTAAGGACACGTTCTTCTTGTTAATAATTATCTTAAATAGCTCACATACATCATCCGGTTTATGGGAAACATTTTTCAATATTGCAGTAAATATTTACTTCACTATAAAATGAGGATTCCTGATGAATACACATTTATACAGAAACCATGTTTATTATATATTCAGCTGCTGCAAACATACTCATTATAACAATTATAATTCTTTCAAGTGATATTATTGAATTGTCTAACGTTTGTGCAAGTGCAAACTGTTCCCGTGCAATTATAAAATAATTAATTATTTTTGCACTGTCCCTAAATAAAACAAAACTCTGCACTTAACGTGCAGCTAGAGACGTAAAACGAGCAAACACATTATACATTTTGCTTCTCGTTAGTTTAATTAATGATAATTTATTTTTATTTACTTCCGTTGGAAGAAGTAACCTCTATTACGCGCGTCTCTTAATGTTTAAAGTATTTGTAATAGGGACGTGAACTCTAAATAACTTTTTTGACACGTCTGTTGATAAGAACATGGCAAGCTTAGTGTAACATGACTGTAATGTTTTATCTAATTTAAAACATTTAAAGTTTATTATTTTAATTTATGTGACTATTGATATTACCTGCGATGATATACGAAACAAAAAAAATTTAGTTATTAATTTCAGGACCTAGATTTGAAACTACTGACGTCTCAAGTCTCGTGAGGAGCGTTAGAACGTGTTGCGATTTTGATGAGCGAAGCTTGGCACTGCCGAATATACACGAAGTGGAACTTAGACAAAATTCTGGCCTGCAGAGAGGTGACATTTTATGATTGGCTGACTGTACATGTTGTTCGCTTACCCTATGACACAAATAAATCCATTAAAGTTAAGTTCAATTTAAGTCAACAATAGCTTACCCAAAATGTATAATATTATTTACTATATAAAATATACATGGGGAAGTTTGAAGGTTGATAAGAATATTGGGTAGATGGGGTCAGCACGCAAGTGATTCGACGGGACAGATATACGACATTGTAATCCTGGTTGAGAGAGAAGGCACCTCTACAGACAACTAAGGTTTCAGTGTGAGTCTAAGCTAGTGTTTGGCGAACAATCAGAAATGCAGCAATTAGTGCGCCACCTTAATGAACAGCCCTGCTGGCCGCGAATTAGCAACCCTATCCCCTTGAGATCACCTCGACACACAGCTCACCACAAACGTTCACGCAGTTTTTCCTGGAATTCCTGAGGCCGGGCACAGCACATGTTTGTTGTTGGCATAATTATGCATTATTGACCGAGGGGGGAAGCGAGTTTTGTTTGCCACGCCATTGTTGAATTCCTTCCTTTTCCCACAGGCCGGGCGGTGTTTATTTTTTGGGTCGGTCCTGGGTTGTGTATGCTCACCAGGTAAACACGACACGATGTATGTTTACAGACTCGAGTCACCTCACAGTGCTCGCCCACATCAAAGCCCCTGCACGCCGCTCTACCAACCTCTCTCTACTCTTCACCTTCGCCTGTCCTCGTCTTACTTGCAACCAGCTGATCGTCCAGTGCATTTCCTTCTTATAACCGCTACAATGTTACCTATCATCACTTCGCCATAGACAACATCACTACCTATCACACTGTCCAAGTAATACAGGCAGAACCAGCTATTTGCAAGGAAAACCATATTCAAATTTCCACTCACTTCATACAAATTAACGTAGAATGATTTGTTTTAAATAACGAATGGCCTAAATTTGAAAACTATACATTTTCTATGTAATAAACCTGAACGATATCAGTGCACTTTTAAACTAGTTACTATATTATTGTTGCTTGAGTATATTAATTCTGTATTGTTTACTTTAACTATTTATGGAAGAGTCATGCAACTGTGGCAGTTAAAAGATTAAAAGGGTTCTGTTTCAAATAAAGGCCATAGCTTATTTTCTAAAATGTTAAGGGTTGTAGCCGCATCAATCTGATAGTGGTATGTGATATTACGCAAGTTTAGTGTTTTGTGTATTGAACGAGAGTTAAAAATACTGTACCTTCCATCATTACAGAAGGCTCCACAGTAACCTACAGTTACTTTATTCTACTGATTTCCTTACGTAGCTGCTCAACCAGCCTAATGCATCACTCTCTGATTTCCCATCGTGTGAGCATATTTATAGCAAAAAGTCTAAATTGTAATTTTAAAAATACTAACTACTTTTAGTTATCCAGTTTCATTAAGTTCAATAGAATACTTCCACACGAATTTGTCTGGACATTAGCAGCTACCAGGTAAAATTAGACATACCTAATTAAATAAACGCAAATAAAATATTCTGATATATTTACAAATTTATCGTAATAACTATTGAAATTTGTAAAGTCTCATATTTGTGTAATACACTGATTACCATGCAATGTTTTGAGCTAATATTTGCAATATTTAATAGTATTAAATACACATTGACAATTAGATAATTATCGTAACAATTTACCACAGAATATAGTTTTCAAATTACACTTCTAAGTACTAATGGTACTCTTAAATTATATCCACCATTTATATCAGCCCTACTTACAAATCACGTCACCGTAGTCCGCGCGCCACCCGTAAATATGTAAATAACACAACGAGGCCCAATAGCTTGCGACGCACATGCAAGCCGTAGTGACGTCGTAAGTTAGGAAGTATCTACTACTGTATTATTGTAGCGTACATGAAATTTGCGAAGAAACATGCATAAACGACAGGGACTCAGCGAGGATGCGCGGGACGAGTATATATCATCCTATATATATATATATATATATATATATATATATATATATATATATATATATATATAGGATGAGTCTGAATAACACCGACAAACGCTGGCAAGTAGGAAAAAATTAAAAATTAAGACGAAAACGCAAAGAGCCACTATTCCCGAAATTGATTGTTATGGAGTTGTACTCCTTCAAAAGTCGGATTTTGAAATAAATTAAATTAAATATTTTAGAAACTAATTGCGACTAAGCGACAAATAGGCAGACAGTGTTTTGCATCATGGAGATAATTCACCTCGGGAAATGCGGTTGGAATGATCAAACCCCTTCATTGTAAAAATGGGGGTTGCCACCCTGCGTTTGCATGAAACTTATTAGCGAATATTTGTAACATATTTATGTTATGCGTTTATTAATCAGCAAGTTAAAATTAACAAAAAGGTCCTCTTGTCCGAACACTCTCAGGTGAACCGTTTGCGAGAAATCCGTGGTGACATTATTCAAAACGTAGGCAATCCATTACACACGGGATGTGTAATTATTATGAAAGACTGACACTTCATTATTATTATTTACGAATGTACACTACACTTAACACATTACATTACGCATGGTGACAACCCCCATTTTCACAATGAAGGGGGTTGATCTTTCCAACCACATTTCCCGAGGTGAATTATCTCCATTATAGAAAACACTATTCGCCTATTTGTCGATTAGTCGCAATTAGTTTCTAAAATATTTTACATAAATTTATTTCAAAATTCAATTTTTTGGGGGCTCGAATCTCCCTTACTTATAAATTTCGGTAAAAGTGGTTCTTACATTTTCGTCTCATTTTATCCTTAAGGAATTACCTGCCAGCGTTTGTCGATGTTGTTTTCAGACTCATCCTGTATATCAGGAATTTGCAAAAAAAAGATAAAGTCTAAGAGTGTAGTTTGTTGGAAAACAACAAAAAACTTATTATAGTAGATCTGGGAATGAAACATGTTATCATTAATGGATAATTTGAAAGTATAGTGTGCGTGGAATAATATGAAACAACTTCACGTAGATACGCTTTGTCTTTTACTTTTTAGAAATTTATAAACTTAGTGGACGTGGTACCTATTGCACATTCCACATACATTTAATAGTCCGTTTTAACACATTTCATGTATAGGAATTGGTTCCTTTTGTTGCTGACAGCCAAAATAATGCTTAAGAGTGTCGGAATCTCGTTTAACCTGAATTTGCTCAGTAAGTGGATTTGGTCACGTTGTACAATACCCGATATATATATATATATATATATATATATATATATATATATATATATATATATATATATATATATATATAGACACACACAGTGTCCAGAAACAAACGGAAAATAAACACAGTAAGTAAATCCAGGGCTGATTTGGTGACGAAAATTTGAGCGGCAAAACTTTGTACAATATTTTAAAGTGCACAACGTGGCAACACTGCACGGACTAAGTCCCGTCCTGCACTCCACATCCGTGTATTATTTCATTTACGTTAAATCACGTAAACGCAGAATCATGTTTAGACTGTCCTGGACTTTTAACATGCAACTATAATGTGCAGGACACAACAATAATTGTAGATTAAAAAATATATTTGTTTACTGCAAGAAGGAACTAACTACACTGCTATGTTGCCACATTGTGCACATCCTACAACATTTTTCTATTTACATTTTCGTCTCCAATTCAGCCCAGAATTTGTGTAGTGAGCTTGTTATGAGTTTCTTTCTAGACATCGTACTAACACACGAATAACTGTTTTTGTAACGAATGTGTTCCTATTCAATTCATCCGAATTGCGATGAAACTTTTATGAGTTGTGAGTTTAGCGTGTGCCAGCGATTGTTTGTGACAAGAAAATCTGTATATAGGGGATACGGTGTGAAACAGGAAGGGGGACAACGGAGTACCAAAAAATTTACTGATTTTTTTTTCAATGTTTCAAAAACGACCATTACGAATAATTTTTACTATTTTTCACAATTTTGAACCTTAACAAAGGCATTGTTGCAGAATGTGTTTTGTTTAATGAAATATGGATGTTAAATTAACCGTAACTAACCACATTTAATATTATTATCAGTATTACAATTATAAAATTTTAAGTACCAAAAATATTTTATCAGAAACGTGTATTATTTTTTATTTTTGGAAACTTTAAGTTTTTGAAATTAAATTGATAATAAAGAATACATTTTAATTGACATAATTCACAATACTAAGACTCAAATCTTACATGGTTCAAAGATGCATTAAATTGAAAACCACTTGAACGAAGAGAGAGAGAGGGTGTGTGTCTGTGCGTGTTTGTGCGTGCGTGTATGTGATGTCCAAGAACAAATGCATAAGAAGCACACCACTTGAATCCTGGACTAAATTCGAGACCAAATAGTTAGTGGCAAAATGTTGCACGCTGACTAATATGACCTGCATAGTATGGACGCAGAATGACTGTTGTGGCCTGCATAGTACGGGCGCAGAATGACTGTTGTGGCCTGCATAGTATGGACGCAGAATGACTGTTGTGACCTGCATAGTATGGGCGCAGAATGACTGTTGTGACCTGCATAGTATGGGCGCAGAATGACTGTTGTGACCTGCATAGTATGGGCGCAGAATGACTGTTGTGACCTGCATAGTATGGGCGCAGAATGAATGTTGTAACCTGCATAGAATGGACGCAGAATGACTGTAGTGACCTGCATAGTATGGACGCAGAATGAATGTTGTGACCTGCATAGTATGCGCGCAGAATGACTGTTGT
>PNEQ01099192.1:0-22428 GCA_003012365.1 Medauroidea extradentata | reverse complement strand
ATATATATATATATATATATATATATATATATATATATATATATATATATATATATATATATATATATATATATATATATATATATATATATATATATATATATATATATATATATATATATATATATATATATAGGATGTATTACATCACATATAGCGCATATGCGGCCTAGGAAGACATCGCGCAGGTAACTTGAATGAACTGCTCGTTCAGAACACATTACAAGTAACCACCAGTGTTGCCAGGCGTGCAAGAATTATGGTATTTGCACAAATATTTAGGAGCTGTTTACGATGTACAATGTAACTTCGGATCTTGTACGCATTTGTACGAGAGTCTTGCTCTTAAAATTGAAACTTTTTTATAGTTGGTTAAAGAAACGCCTTAAGAGGGCGAGGTACATAATTCAACGCTACAAGCATTAATCTATAACTGTAGGTTTCATGAAGCAAATTTTCGAAATTTAAACAATAGCAATCCTAGACAACAGTTTTAGCCAACGTTTTAAACAAAATTGTATCCAGTGTTACGAACTTGGGGCACAATCTCTGACGCCGGAACCTCGTGCGCAAGAGATCACGCGTAACGAATCAGGAATTTCAGATAAATAGTTACGCATAAAGTTGGCAAACAATATTATCTAGGATTGTCACTGAGTATTTCATATGTATTGGCTTCGAAAAAAGCTTAGGAATCAATTGATGATTTCAGCGTTTGTTTATCTACCACGCACTCTTAAGGCGACTGCCTGGCTGGCGCTCGAGCTGCGTGCAGCGTGTTCAGAGTTACGTTTGTTCTCAGAGACCAGTAAACATTCGTCCACAATGCTTATCTACGAAAACAAAACACACTTCAGACTACTTGTGAATGTGACTTTCAAGACATCACGCACATTGGAAGCATTATTTTAAAGCCCTCAAACTTGGCTATAATATGATCTTTCACGTGATTGTTTCTCAAGATATATTTAACGGATTTGATCGGAATCAAGGTCTACAAGTACATTGGACTTTGCTACAGTGACGCGTTCAGTAAAACGATAGGGTCACCGCTTAAAGTCCCAAGTAAAAACGTTACAGTGGGAACACTGCGCGCGCTTTTACCACTCTGGCCATAGAGGCGATATTACAATACATGTGCCGGCCGACATCGCTCGTAGCGCCTCATAGATCTTCGCCTCACACGCACAAACACGCCCTTCACCAGGCGGCCGCCTTAATGTGTTTAAAAACTATTACATGACAACTTTCCTCACACAAGGATTTTTTAAATGCATCTCACCCATTATCGTAACCCGCACAACTGTGTCTGTATATGTACTGCAAGTAGCCTACACGGCTCGACACACTGTCAGTTACGTGTGTATGCTACTTCGTTAAGGAGTGTGGCGAAAACTGTTCATTTAGACAAGACTAAGCTCTCTGAACTGTTTTTGTGTTTGGAATTCACCCATGTTATAAATTAAGAAAATATCATGACCTGCGACATTTTCAAAGGTGTAACATGCCCGATTTATTTCTGCATCGTGTGCGGAACCTAAACCAAACATGGCATGCTTTAGAGAAACATCATTGATACCGACATTGTACTGTTATTTTTTCTTTTCAATGTTTCTCTAAAGCACGCCATCTCCCAAAAGTCAGGATTTAAAAAGTAATTGATTTGCCTTACTGTGAATGTCGGCCGTCGTCTATTACGCTGCACACATCACATGGATGTTCGCCGGATTGCCTATGCTCTAGGCTCTGTATGTCTGCGCGAATATTCAAGTTTTTTTTTTTTTTTCTTTTTTCGAAAAGCATGCACGGTATGTCCTAGACAGTTGCAAGAAATGGACCGTTTTTGTTACACCGGTCTCGTTTCTCAATTAACCATCTTCAAATGTTCGAAAATCCTGACGGTAAAAAAGTTGTATGCAATTGGCCACCCCTATTATTTTCATAAGAGTAGAAGGTAGCCTGTTCACTATAAACTGAGTACTCAGCAGAACTTGTAACTAATTTAAAATATGTTTAATTGGGCCAATATACATTCACTTTTGAGAGTGTTGAAACGTTTACCCTGGTGTTTAGTTACACGGAACTTTTCATGTTAAAAATAGTAAAGACGGCTGCAAAATAGTCGGAAGAAAACTTTATGCAGTGCTCACTTTATCGTGAACGACCTATACCAAGTTGTATTTGCTGTTGGTTTGAAGGTCCAAACAGCATTAAGAAATGCTGAAAATATATGTGTAATTTAGTTTCCGATATTTTGGGGAAATACGATTATAAATTTTGATATTCAGAGACTCAGTAACCCTTAATATTAAGTTTAGGCGAAAAATTCAAAATATAATTTCTGCTTGTTTTTACATAAGGAATCACCTGCCGGAGTTTGTCAGTAACACCCTGTATATTTGTGTACAATGTGCGTATCTAATCGAAGTAAAAAATCATGACGATAGCCCATTGGGTTCGAACCGTACAGACGATTAATAAAAAACACGTTTCCTCTCTTTTTACTCTTTTAGGGAGTAGAATTTTGAAAAATCTAAAAACTGCTATTTGGGTATTCAAATCAGCATTTTTTAAAAGTAATAAAGCAACTCTGTATCTGAAGTGTTCGATAGATATCGATAATTAATCGAAAACACATTTTAGGTCTTTTCACCCCCTTAATGGTTGAATTTCGAAAAATCCTTATATTGGCTAATATGCTTTTTTATGATGCACCCATTTAAGTAAAAGTCATTACGATAGGCCGTCGGGTTCGAGCTATGTAGACGAATCTCATGAAACATATTTCACCCTTTTTTGCCCCCTTAGGGGACGAATTTCGAAAAATCCCTTCTTAGTGCTCGCCTACTACCTAACGGGAATCCACACAAAAATTTTACGCATGTAGGTCCAGCGGTTTGGTCTGCAGTTCAGGGACAAGAATTGTGATTCGCCACCCCCCCCCCCTTCTCCGTTTCCATCAATTAACCCAAAAATAATAAACGTATCTTGCATACGTTGTTTTGCGCTCGCGTAAATAACAGTTAAAAATTTTAGTAGGAATACATAAATCCTGTAGGCTGTATTTGTAACATATGTTGTTCAAGGTTAATAAAAATACAAAACTAGTAAAAGTCTAAATATTGGTAGATATTGTATATTTTTTACACTCTATTACATTCCATTCCCAAGTAAACATTTACGGCACCACCAGCGCCCCCTCTAAGCCGGTTCCTGGGGCAGTCTGCCCCCTGCCCCCCCCCCTTGATCCGCCCCTGCTGCAGTTTGATATCTCAGTCAGTCAGGGTTCTCTTTTATAGATAACGATTTTGAAAGAAAACATACTAAAAGTCGGAAGGAAAGTAAATAAATGAGAATATCGAATGAGGAAAAACGTTATCTTGCAAGCAGAGATAACATACATGACATGTTGTCTTCTGAGAATACAGGAGTGGCACCGACATAACAAACACCACCTTCGTAAGACGAGACCTTCCACGTAACAAATGTTTTCCTGTTGACAAGCAGAGAACTCTTTCACGATCACCCACTTCACAGCCGCTGCTACAACAATGTAGCCCCATGTAGTCAACAGACCAGGGTACAGTTACAGAATATGTAAGAATACAGAAGTGAAATAGCCGGTAGGACTGCGAACTCAGTCAAGGGGGATTTACAACTATCAGTAGCGCCCGTCCGTCATCCGTCTGTCGTTCACGTGACTTCCAACCAATCAGGAGTCTGGAATAATTATATCCGTCCGTCGAAGGCTTGCCTAGCTCTATAACTTTTTACGGACGGACGGGTGAAAGCACAGCCTTCTAATAGCGACGATCGTTTTAATGGTTTTATTTCAATAAGAAGGCGGTGATATTTTTTAATTATTGTTACATGGTGCTGTAAATTCATTTTAAAAAAACGATAGATATAATTTTGGCGGTCCGGAATATTAAAACACCAACCGAAATTATTTTTATATAAATGCTTACTCACATTACAACAAAAGTTATTTAACTAGCAAATAATTATGCTTGTAAAATTTATTTGTTGTGAAGAACAGTGGTTGCAATTTCAGCAGCTATAGATTTATTAAAAATTTGTAAAAAATAATATATCATGTTTAAGTGAATTGTTTATATCCAACATAAGTTTTCTGTTTGTACATTGGTAACATTGCAAATCAAATGAATAACGACGAACGAATGATGCGTTTATTGTAAATCGATAGCATTTCTGACGGACGGAACTGTCCAAAAAATTGGCGGACGGACTGATGACAGACGGACGCGACGGATCGTTGTAAATCCCCCTTCACACACGCCAGCAAAATGGCGGAAACGCCTACCACCAACCTAAAGCCGGATTCACACGTCCACAGTTCATTCAGATCCGGACAATGCAGAACTCGAACAGCCAATCAGAGCGCTGCATTTCTTCCGGACTGTGTTCGGCAAAAAGTTGAGCTCATCCCAACTTTTCGGGATGGGCGTATGCGGACATGCACAAGGCATATTGGGTATACTGAAAAATCTGGACTGTCTGTTCTGGATTATCTGTGGACGTGTGAAACAAGCATAAGGTGACTGCCCTTCTAGCCGGCAGCCAGGTCAATAAGAAACCTTCTGTGACATGTAGGAGCTAAACATACACGGGGCTGGTGTTAAGGGAGATTGATTCCTGTCAGATCGGTTTTACGGTTTTTCTTATAAATCAGGGAATAGACAAAAAGTTTTACTTTTTTACGCTGACAAGGCATAGTTTATTAGTTCATTCACTTTTTGGAATCCATATGGCATTGTTTCTGTTAATGTTGCGGCCTCTGTAGTCGCTCTCGTAAATAAAGCAATTTTCCTTTTCAGCTGTTTCCCGTTGCAAAATAATGAATATATTATGGTTCCAGCAATTACAGAAAATCGCATAAGTTTGTATTTATGCCTTGTCGTGACAAAAATTTTGATACATCGACTGAAACAGAAGTTATCGAGAAGAAACAGACAAATCCAAGGTGGTAGGGATCAATACCCCTTAACAACCTCGGGCAGCCAATAAGCGGCGAAGTATCAAATGGACAGCTATGTCATTTCAAGTCTGTATTCTTCGATTCACTGACCTGTAAGCTAGCCTCCAAGAATATATGTTGACTGTAGTAAGTAACAGCTTGTCATTGGCTACTCGCTGACACTGTGATATAACATGGGTGGACATGCTTTAAGTTGCTACTTTATTGTTTTCTCAGCGCCATTCATGAAAGGTCAAATAAGTCAAAGACCAACAAGGAAAGCGACACGAACTTACAGTTTCTAGCTTGTGTTCAAAATAAAACGCGAGTTTTTCAGATCCCTGTGTGTTGCTATTTAGCCTGTGGTACAGGGCCGACGCGACAATGTACATGGCTGTTAAGGCTCGGGTTCAGTCGCCATATTGAATTTTATTATTTTTCACTTTTTTGGAATTCTGAGAAAAAAGTTGTTAAATATCTGATTATACCTCAAATTCTATTTACATTTAGCTACAGTACAGACCTTGCGATTTAGCTGCTAACTTATAATTACGCCGCCATTTGTCGGGTAAATTTTTTTATATTTATAATTGACCCGACAAATTGCGGCGTAATTATAAGTTAGCAGCTAAATCGCAAGGTCTGTACTGTAGCTAAATGTAAATAGAATTTGAGGTATAATCACATATTTAACAATTTTCTTCTCAGAATTCCAAAAAAGTGAAAAATAATAAAATTCAATATGGCGACTGAAACCGAGCCTTAATGAAAGTAGGCTATGCAAGATGGTAGATCTTTAGGGAAATTTTGATTTCTGGTTGCAGAATTAAGTTATTACAAAGGTTTTCTTGGAAAGAGTTTAAGTTTAAAAATGAAGCTATTTTAGCAGTTTTCCTGGCAGAACGAGTGTTCTGCATAAAAATGCTGTATCTGTAGCGGAAAAAAACTTTGCTAACATAACTCTGTCTTCTACATAACCACTGTGAGATACGAACTAGACAGCACACGGTAGCACAATGATCGTTGCAAATGGCTTAACTATTCCTAGTACCTGGACCAGTCAGTGGAGGAAAGGTCCGAGGTGGACGAAAGGTCAGACCATTCGCCTCCCACGAATGCAATTCGGGTTCGATTCCCAGGGTGGTCGGTCCCCGCATTTTCTCGGGGATCTCCCGTTTACCCCGCCCTTTCATTCCGGCGATGCTCCATACTCACCTCGTGTACCCCCTCCCCAGCGCTAAAGACCTCGATGTTAAGGACGTTGGACCCGTAAAAATTCAAAATTTTATATTTGCGCCAAGCACTCTTCAACTTTTACACATCAGATAACATGTCATTTCCCCGAATAAAAAAAAATTAGGGCCCATAGTTTTAGCATAATCACCTATCAAAGTCACAAAATGGCAGTTGCGGTGTAGCCAAAATAATAAAAAATAATTAACTTGCAGAAACAAGATAATTCATATCGATACTTAATTATATGAACTACTTCAAGACACTTTGTAAACAGAAAGCGATATGTTTTATATTTTTTAAAAATTGATGAAAATGTGTAAATTTTTGCATAACTTTGACTTTCGGCTACTACTGAAATATTCAAAACTATCTTTTATCAAACATGTCATGAAATGCATTGATACGCTGACTTTCAGTTCCCATAAATTTGAATCGATTAGTTAATTACTTTTTTTTTGGCTGCACCGTAATGGCAACTTCGTGACTTTGATTAGTGATTTAGCAAAAACTATGGGGCCTAATTTTTTTTTATTTGGGGAGATGACGTGTTATCTGATGTGCAAAAGGTGAACGGTGTTTGGTACAACTATAAAAAAATGAAATTTTACGGGTTAACGCCCTTAAGCGCTGACCAAAATCTCTCACACTTACTCCACTGGAGAGAAAAACAATTTTAAAAATAATTTAAAAAATGGTAGATGCGTGACGATTCGACACTTCTTTGGAGTGGTCGCTTACATTTTTTACTACAAATAAACCAATGATGTCATTCCGAAATAGTCTATCACCAAGTTCACTTTTAATATGATTTTATTGTAAATATTTTACTTTCTTGGGAGGGGGGATATTAGGAGGGGTGATCACCCCTATCGCCCCCTCCCAACTGAATTCGTCCCTAACCACCCCCTTCCCGTCCAGTCAACCAACAACCTGGATAAATGGTAGTGGTATGCTCTATTAAGCATGCTGTGACAGAATGGGGGTAATTACCTATTTTTTAATTTACATATGCAGACACAGTTGTGCGGGTTACGATCATGGACGAGATGCATTTAAAAAAATCCTTGTGTGAGGAAAGTTGTCATGTAATATTTTTTTAACACATTAAGGCGGCCGCCTGGTGAAGGGCGTGTTTGTGCGTGTGAGGCGAAGATCTATGAGGCGCTACGAGCGATGTCGGCCGGCACATGTATTGTAATATCGCCTCTATGGCCAGAGTGGTAAACGTGCGCGCGGTGTTCCCTCTGTAACGATTTTACTGTGAGACTAAGCGGCGAACCTATCGTTTTATTGAACGCGTCACTGGAGCAAAGTACAATGTACTTTTAGACCTTGATTCCGATCAAATCCGTTAAATATATCTTGAGAAACAACCACGCGAAAGAGCATATTTGAGCGAAGTCCTTTATTCGAAGCGATGTACAGGATGTTAATGATAGCATGATACAAACCTGCGAGATGATTCCTTGTAAAACGTAAGGTAAAGTTATACAGTGCAAGTTTTTGGTTGGTGCAAATCTTAGGGGAGAAATTCGCGATTAAAAACTGACATCATAGAAAACTAACATTCGTTGAAATACACTAAATTAATAAAAATAGGTACGGTACCTGTCGGAACTACACATTACGTGTAACCACAGAATTTTTTTTTTGTCTTTGTGAGTTCCACACTGCTGTAAGATTTGTGCAAATTGGCTTCGGGAAACCTATTTTAAACTTATACTTTTATCGTTGTAGGTTGCTTGTATCATTCATGTCGACCCTGCCGCAGAAGCGGGGCAAATGAACGAACACATGTTCCTTTGTTTACACTAACATTTTCTCCTATCTTCTGTACCGAGTATCGCGACATGACAGTTGATGTGGGTAGGGTGTTAACTCCGGCTGTTAATTGTTTTTTAGCGCACACATGGAGGTGACAGTTTTTTCCTTGTCCACTAAAGGCGCGGGTGTTTATGTGTGTGGGCTGCAGCTGCAAGATGATGACGTCATCGTCATAGATAAAAACACGGGAGGCAGGGGAAATCCCGCCAGTCGTGTACTGTACACAGTGTGTCGTTGCAGTAGAACTGAACATCGCAGTGTTATGAGGCTGGTTTTAGTAATCACGTTTGTGTGCGTGTACGCGCGTACAGCAGGTCAGTATTGTTGAAGGTAGACTTAAAATTTGTTTTATTATACAGTACTGTTATTACATAGCACCCTCATATATTAACTCCAACGTTTTATTACACTGTGAAGAGATTTTGGTAGGCACTTGTCATCTTTAGGGCGGGTGAGGGGTAATAAAGTGACTACGGAGCTGCGCCGGAATGTAGGGGAGGGGTAGACAAAAGATCCCCGAGAAAACCCGCCGGCCAGCGGCATCGTCCGGCACGATTCCCATACATGGAAATACGGACCGACCCCGCCGGGAATCGAACCCGGATCACCTTGGTGGGAGGCGAGTGGTCTAGCTCTAGCCACTGCGCCAACTGCAGCGCCTTCTATTATACTATTATTACATTGCGCCTTTGTATACTAATTCAAACATCTCAGATACAACTTTGACTGTCAAAAATAACTTAAAGACGCCACCTACCACTTGCTTTAAATGCGTCGTACCGGTTTGCGAGAAAAAAAAACGTATAGGATAAGAACGGAATGTCAATGTTAAAACACGAAGATAATTAAAAATGCAGGTATAGAAATTAGGGCATCTGCAAGCGATAACATTATTCAATGATTGTTTACAAAACTACTTACCTTGCAACACATAAAACTTAACTTTCATTAATAACTCAGAACTAATGATTTTCGAACATACGTTTACATGAACTTTTTTTTCTTGTTTTGTTGCAAGGAACCTACCTACGAAATCCGTAAAAGTATTTCAGAAACAACCTATATATGTACCAATAAAATTATATGGACACCTCTTACCATGCGCTTTTAAAATGCATGCAATGTATTATGGTATTCCTGAAAAAACTTTTTTTTTAAACGTAACTTTTTCACATGTGCCCATTGTGTCAGTGTACGAAGACGGAAAAGTAGTTTCAAAACATCACGTCAATAATTAAAACTTCCCACCAATAAAAGGATGGGATGACCACTGAAAGTGGCAGTCAGACGAGTGATCTACGATACCACTGCACGTCGTTTCAGTGTCTTGCTGTAGAGGCGATACCGCACCAGATGAGCCGGTCAACATCGCCCTTGGCGCCGTGCCTCACACACACAAACACACGGCCAGTAGGCGACCTTAAGCCCATAGCAAAAATTGATAGGCGGAAATCTTGCACGCTAGTTCAGTGTTTTGCTTGTTGTGGCGACGCGGCATTTGATATGCGCTTCAAGGTCGCTCTTATATCTCCGTCACTTCCGTTCAAGGTAAACGGCGTCCTTAAGGGGCCTGCCTACAAGCGCTTCAAATGCCTTACAGCGAGTTACGACTTTTTTTGATGAAACTATAAATCGCGCATTATATTTGTATATATATGAGAAAAGAACACACACTTCAAGCTATGCTGCTATAGTTTTAAGAATTCTGCACATTTATTAGAAACATTATTTTCGGACCCGTCAAAACTGCCAAAAAATTACTTTTCCATACTGCCATATCTGGAAAATTAACCATTGGATTCTAAAAACACAACAATAGAAGCAACCGGACTTATGCTGTCCACAAATAAAATAATGTGGTCGACTCTTGAAGTCTAATAGGAAAAAGGATAATAGTAAATCACTGCACGTCATCTGAGGGGCTTGCGCGGAGAGGCTATAATACACTATATACGTCAGTTAGTGGCAGCCTTACTGCTCCTGCCTCACACACAAACACAGCCTATCTTGGGAGGCCCCTTAAGATGGCGACCTGTGTGGACGTATTTTGCGAGCCCAAGGTCTGGGAATAAAGAAGCGGCACTAGTAGTGTATGTCAGTGTCTTCGTTATCACTTCATTGCTTTTGTACTCAACATGAAAGCTGGCTGCAGCATGAAGTGAACGGCACTCCTAGGCACTAAACATACCTGCACTGCTTTCTTCGTAGCATTAGAGCTATTGGACTTCAAGTGGTAACACCAGTATTTTGTCTCTGGGAAGTCTTTCAAAGTACATTATAAAACCCTCAGTTAGTTTTGTATCAGTCTGAGAAGTAGGTTTCCTGATACAGCTGTGCGAGGAGGTTTTTAGCTTGTTGGAGGTCTTGGAAATACTACTTAAAAGTACTTCTCTGAAATGTTTTATTTTCATAGATAGATCAGTGATTAATGAGAGATTTTGGCCAGCAGTCAACACTGAGGCATTATGCGTTAGTTAGGTGTGACATGATGTGAGTGTGGAGCAGCACCAGAATGAAAGAGCGGGGAAACAGGAGATCCCCGTGAAAACCCGGCATCGTCCGGCACAATTCAAATAGTCTGACCATTCAGACACCGCGGCCCCTTACATAGATAGATACATTGTGAATTTGTACAATAGTTTTTTTTTAATAAACACAGATTTCTATCCTACTGCAACACATTTCAACAGCCCAGTAGGTGGGCCCCGTATCTTCGACAGATAATTTTTCTGAGCCTCACCTTTGTACTTTAATGGGCACCTTTCCAAATCTGTTGATTTGTATCCCTTGAAGAATACAAGCATTATATGCCATACATCATTTTATGCATATTTTACGTGCTTTACTTTGCAAACAGCAGACACTTTCATTTTAGTTTTTATACATTTAGTTTAAACTGTTGTCAATTAGTGTAAATATTGAATTAAAATTTTACATAATCTTTCATTCCACTTAAACATTTATAGTTCCATCCAGATGCTGGGTTTTGGCATCTCTTGTCCCCCTTGTGCACTCAGTGGGTCTGATTATCCACAACTACATTTTGACTGTGAATGCATAACTTAAATAAATATGTCGAGGACAATTTCATGTCAATTTTAAGAGTTTGTGGCAAAAAAAAAAAGAGGGAGGGGTCCTGTGATCCGCCCCTCTAGAACCGCTCCTGGGCCATGTTGTATTGTCGAGATGTTTGCTCATACAGGTGCTGCGTGTGAAGAAGGACTAGGCTGCTTCCCCAACGGTGCACCATGGAACACTACAGACAGACCCATACCACCGCCAAGGAGCCGTGAAGACATAAACACCTACTTCACGCTCTACACCAGGTAACATTCACGAGTATCGCATGTTTAGAACATTTATGAAAAAAGTTCAATAAAATGTAGATTAATGGTACCGGTAAAATCTGAGTTGTGATTTTTTAAATGTTAACAATACATTGACCAATGTACTGATTTAAACCCATAAAATTAGTATAGAAATAGGGGCTAGTCATAAAACACAGTAAAAGTAACCAATCATTGTGAGATATGTTGTCTTTGAATGTTTCTTGCAGTGGGACAGAATAACATACTGTACTATTGTAGACATACACCATTTCGATATTATGTCGTTTCAGAAACCTTAGAATGATATTAAGATAAAACACAAACGAAAAAATGAGAAAACAAGCATAGTTGGGCTGTAGTCAACACATCCATAAACCAAAACAACAGAACATAACATAAGGAATTAGTCGACAATTAATAAAGGAAAATAAAATAAACATAAAAATAAAAGTTGAAATGCTAACCAAATAATCTGTAAAACTCAGGGCAGCACAATTAAAACAGCACAGACAATACTGGAATCAAGACAATAAAGTACACGACACAGAATAACGATGACGACGACGTCACAAACAGCAGACAAGACGACACAACATTGAAGACACAAAATAACACAGTCGATTTCTAAAGATTGAGATAATTTCATATAAATATAGCTGAATTTAATAAAATATGAATTGGCGATACGTACCTAAAATATGTTATATCTGCAGATGTTGAAAAATAGTATTGATTCATTTGTAGCAGCATAGTGTGAGGCCAGCCGAGCGTTCACCCAGGCCGCCTTCCACCCACATTGTGATACTGTCAGAAGGCAGGAAACACGCACTGATATTTTAATATTTAAATCTATTATTACTGTTATTATTATTATTATTAATTTTAGTGCACTTTGAAGGATTCGTAAGCATGGACTCTATAAAAGAAATCTTTGTTTTTTACAGTTTACTTTGTGATCATACTGCCCATGTAGTGCTTGTTTGCCTATATGTGATGATTTGCCTCAATAAACCTTAATTCCAATGTAATGCTAGCTATTTTTATTGTATGTTGTCAACAGGAACACACAGTACCTGGGCTACAATATCACAACATGGCCGACAGTTTCCTTACAAGGGTCAGACTTTCGTGCCAACAGGTCAACAATTTTCATTGTCCAGGGATTAAGCAGGTCCTGGAATGCTACCTGGTTGCACCAGCTGAAGAATAATCTTCTCCATAAGGTTTGGTGCTATCACTACGCAAATAAGAGCATTGCAAGTTTTAGTTGATGATGATGTTAGAAATTGCTGTTCCCTAATTCAAGCTTCTGCCCTTATAGTACACTTTTCCTTGGTTTCCTTGCTAGTTTTCCAAGTAATTTTATTATTCTAGACTCCTAAATGTACTATAATGTGCCATAAGACAACATGCTATTAAAAGGAACTTAAATTATATGCATGTATGTTTAGATTTGTTGAATGTGTAATTGTGTCGTTTTTTGTATGTTCAAATGTAAGTATTGCTTGTATCCATCCCCCCCCCCCCCACCTATCCATCATCAGAGCACTCCATCCCTACATGCTAAAGTTTGTGTTTCTGACATGTAAATTGAGATTATATTGTTACATCGCAATCCTCACCCACCGCCCGAACCCCGTCTATAGAAAAAAAAAAATTAGTACTGTTTCTGTATGCGAGCATAGAGCTTTTAGAAACATTCTTAATAAATAAATAAATAAATTACTACATTAAGTCTTCTGTACAGCATTTTGAAGCATAATAACCAGGTGCTAATTAAAGTATGATACGGATGTGCATTGTACTCTGCTGTTTTGTCACATCCAGTAAGAATATAGAGTTACTTAGAGTCGTGTTTAGGAGAGTTATCGACAGAACTCCTACATGCTGGTTCAGTGACTTACACACTGCGGTCATGTGGGCACTTAGTGCGCTTCAGTGCCACCCTTATCACTCTCTTGCTCCTGACCCTCTGACACTTGTAAAAGACCCAATTAGGCAACTGCTGATGTTATATTAAAATTGTAGGTTTGCCTTACAATATTGTTAGTTGGGAATGGCAAAGGCAAAGGTCTTGATAAATTTTGTGTCACAACCAGAATTCAGATATGTGAATTGAACCTTTCATGGGACTAACTATTTCAACCACCAAGCTGATCTTGTCGCATAACAGATGATGAAAAAATTTATGTCTCAATTTCTTCCTTGCTTATTTTTTTTTTTTCGGCAGCGTAAAAGTAATTTTGGAATTTGTTTGGCAAAAAAAAATGCACACTTGTAGCTACCTACATGGTTTTTTTTAAAATTATGTTATAGTTTTTATTTAATTATGTTATATTTTTCCAAAACTTGAACCCCCTTATTAATAAACATATACATTTTTCAGTAAGTAGGAAGAATGTAACAGTCCTGTCTTGTTTACAGGGAGACTACAATGTGATCTTGACTCACTGGGGACTAGGCGACCCAAGCTTCAGCTACAACTACTACCAGGCTGTCGCCGACACTAGAGTTGCAGGAGCGGAATTGGCCAGGTTAGTCAAGACGTATTTCATGTGTGGTGTTTCCACGTGACCTTAACGTTTTTCAGAATTGCACTGGGTTTCTCTTATCTGAGTTAATTCTTGTGCAATGTACGAGAATTGAAATTGTTGTGAAAGATGTCTGGAAAAAAAAATTATGGCACCGCTATAATAGTACGTACGTAACATTTTATTTACCTTACAATTTCTGTCTGTGGCACATTTTCAAATGCACGTGCATAGTTAATTTTTCTTTTAAATGTAAATTGATAAATATTCTACATTTTTTTTAGTCACCATTCCTTTCAGTATCTTATAATTATTGCTCTAAACATTGTGATTGTCAGGAAAGACAAGACACCGTGTGTGAGGTACGATGTAAATGTAGCCAACATTTATAGAACAAATTGAAAAATCTTGTGTGTCACTTAACAACTGATTCAGCAGAGTTGGGCACAGCATGTAGGGCTCGTTGGTAAGATTACCTTACAGCGGGATAGCGGGGACGGGTACCAAGATGTCTATACACTGCATACAACAGTAATTAATGTATTAGCTTTGGTGACCTCTCGCACCTAGATGCCGCGACATGCTCGTAATGATCCTAGAGAATGTGAACTAAGCCAGCAAACTTGACACTACAGCATGGCTGTGTTATTTGTAACGTTTTTATAGAATTATTTGTTGTGGCATCTGTAAGACAGTTGAGAAATGTTGTGTGCGAAAGTTGGTACACAAAGGGGCAAGATTGATTTCATGATGGTGTATGTGTGTCTGTGTATTGAAGCGATATATACACGTCTAATCAATAATCATAAATGATTAAAACAATTCATTTGGAAGTCTCAGCATTATTCACGGAAGTCTATAATCATACTTGAAATACTGTACACAAGTGTAACCTTCAAATTCCTACACCTTTTATACAAGTACACCAAGACATATAGTTTGTCTCACGTAACTTTTCCATAGTTTGACATTTCTCTTCTGAGAAATCTGCCTGGCAGTTTCATTGTTTAGACCTTTAAACCTATGTGGCTTCCTGGAAAAATACTGTCCCCTCAACCCTGTTTACAGACACAGTTCTCAGAAGTGAACTCTCACAATATGGAATACTTATATGAGATAGAATATTGTACTGTTATGGAATACTTATATGAGATAGACTATAGTATCGTACGTGACTGGTAGTACATTTGTCTTACACGTGCTGCTTGTTGCAGGCTGGGTCAAGCCCTGATCGACCAGTGGAGAGTGTCTGCCAGCAGCTTCCACGTGATAGGACACAGCCTGGGTGCACAGATTGCAGGCTATATGGGGCAGAACGTCACAGGGCTCGGTCGCATAACAGGTACCTACTGCTTCAGGAAAGCGAGTCTGTGATTTCACTCACTCAAGTGCTGTGATCTTTGAATAATTCCTGCAATAGGTTAGCATTATGAACTAAACAAGTTTTGTGGACACAATGCCATTGCGAGCCAACGTCCACAAAAACGATTCAGTTTACACTAGAAACACAATTTGTTACGGAGTGGCAGAAACTACTTCATAGTAGTTGGTTGGGCCATAAATTGCATTTGATATGTTTTATTCAATTTTATTTACCCTGCCATGGAATATTTTTATGAGATTTGGTTAGTTATACTGGTTCAAGCAGTTAAACACAAAAACAATAGCTAAAAATTAGCACATATTGTTCCGTGGCTTAACAGTGCTAAAGTTTTAAAACATATATATGTAGAATAATTTTTTGATGGGCAGTAGAAAGAGCACAAGTCATATACTTGTGCCCTTCTTAATTGTGGTAAGAAAAAAGTTATATGTGAAAGCAATGAAACCTGTGCAAGTTTAAACTGTCCACTAAAGCTGCAAGAATGGCACAAGTCTCACACAGCTATAACTAGACAAATGCCTTTCTTACTGCCCCCTGAAGAACTTCGAAACAGAAGTCATGCTTAAGAGAAGATAAATCACAGGTGGTATCCATTTCTCCTCAACTGCAACTGACTTACAGATGTGTGTAATTAGCTGGAAACCAGTTCCCATGACTGATTTGTAATATCCCGCAGTCTATAGGATGTTTGGCAGCAGGCGTCACCCTTCCCTTATCAGAGGACCTAGCGTGTAGCCACTGTGTTTCCAGACGTGGGTTTACTAACAAAATGTGTTTACGTGGTACCTTCTTACCAATCACAGAGTCTTGTAACATATAAAGGTAGAAGAACTTTACAAAGACTTATAATACAGCAGTTACAGCTGCTACTTCAGCCTAAAAATGGAGGCTACAGCTGCTCCCAAAACTTCAGTGTTGACTATGACAGTGAAGCGATTACAATGCTGAAAACATTTTTCCTCTGCAGAGGAAATTAACTTAATTCAGTAAATTTAATAATAAATTAAATTTGCTTAGTTAAAAATTGGTGCATGCAGTGTTATTTAAAAAATAAAGTTAGTACCACCATCTGCAGCGTAACTGCATTAGTACAGATTTTATTCCAGCAGGAGTTTAACTGTATGATGTTTATTTTTCAAAAATTTAAAAAGGTGTGCAAAACATTCTATATAAATAAAGGCAAATAAAATGAAATGATAGTAATTTCTTTTTGTAGGTTTGGATGCAACACAAGTTGGATTCGTTGGATACCCAGAAGTTGTTCGACTTGATCCTAGTGATGCTGAACTTGTAGAAGATATACACACGGCACTGCAGCCTCCAATACCAAATCTCATCAACAGCACAAACAGACCAATAGGTATGTCATTTAGTCACAAATTTGATAAATCAGAATGCCAAGAAGGGTCAACAGTATAATTTTCACTGTCTAAGGAAGCAGGTCCAGAATATAACCTACAGATTATTATATTGACATGTTAAAATTCTAGTTTAGCAGTCGCAATATAAAACAAGACAAATTTTCACTATACAGAAGTACCGAATGAAATATTCGTAATTTTAGCACATGCCACGTTTAATATGTCATTTTCGGACTTAATTATTTCTTTCTGATCACAGCAGGCAAGTCCCAGATACCTCCCATTGCCAGAACATATAACCAAGCCACATCAGGCCGAATGTTACCACGACCTTACACCATCACCTCTTTTGACAATGTCTGGGAAAAAAATCTTGTATTCATCGAACTCCATTATCAAACTACATTTTTCACAGCAGACAGACGTACCACCGTCATTGGGTCCCAATCCCTGAATGAGGTCAACTTGTATAGAAATAGACAGAGCATTGTTATATGCTGGTAATTGTACATATCCTAACTCACCCTTTTGTTTAAGCAGGAGGGCACGTCTTGAAACTAAGTGAAGGAATATTCACTTAACTGCTACTATGTATTTCTTGTACATTAGACACATTATACAGAGTTACACTAACACACGGGCGATAACAAGGACTCTCTTCGTAAGAGGCTGCAAACATGCATCACACTTGAAAAACACATAGACACGTTCCATTTCATTACCAAACATGTTTGACAGAAATTAACATCTCATCTAAAAAGTTTTAGAAATACTTACGATTAACAGCACTGTATGTTGGTTCACAGCAAGAGATACAATATGCTTCCTCAGTGGCATACGTCAGCACAGCTCGAGCGTATGAGAAGTACTGTACTAGGGACAAACTTGTAAAGTGCACTCCCTTGGCATCTTCTGGGAAGATTTTACCACTGTTGCTCTTGCTATTACCAGAATTTAAAGCACACAAACAAGTGACAACATAATACTAACAGTCTTTGCAAACAAAAATTACTTTTAAAGGTGCCACCCACCATGTGCTTAAGAGTGCGTGGTAGATAAATAAATGCTAAAAACATAAATTGATTTCTACGCTTTTTTCGAAGCCAATATGGATAAAATACTCAATGACAATCCTAGATAATCGTATCTGCCAACTTCATGAGTAAATATTTATCTACAATTACTAATTCGTTGTACGTGATCTCTTGTGCCGCAGTTAAATGCACGAGGTTTCAGCGTCAGAGATTGTGCCTCAGAAGTTCGTAACACTGGAAACAATTATGTTTAAAACATTGGCTAAAACTATTGTCTAGGATTGTTATGGTTTAATTTTCGCGAATTGGCTTCAAGAAACATACAGTTGTGGATTAATGCTTTTAGTGTTGAATTATGTACCACGTCCTCTTAAAATGTGCAGCAGTGAGTCTGTAAAAATGTTTTTTTATGAAAATACTCCACTTGCCCATTGTGCTAATGTACAAAAACAAAACACACTTCAGTCAAGGATGGAATTGATATTGTTAAGACACCATGCTCATTAAAAACACTGTTTCAAAGACTTCCAAAGTAGCTGAAAAGGCATTTTCAGACTGCCGTACATCAAAACTTACGACAATACTCTTTTTAAGTTTTTTTTTACTTAAATTTTTTCTTATTTAAACGTTAAAAAGTAGAGGTCTAAATCATGATAATTTACTATCCGAATAGTATTAAATAAAAAGATTTTTATTATTTTTAAATGCTTTTCTTAATGTTACCGGTATTCTGTAATGATAATTTTACTGCCCAGCTTTGTTAATCACATGACAGATTGTAAAATAAAAGGAGACCTTGCAAATGTTTAAGACTTCCATTATGAAAGTGTACAAACTGTGTCTGGTCTGCAGGTCATGTGGACTTCTATGTGAATCGTGGCAACGTACAGCCAGGGTGCAACTTACTGAACAAGTCATTGGAGTCTGTGGCCGACTATGCAGTCTTGACCCCAGCAGGTAGGTTTTACAACCACCAGAGTAACATGTGTCGTGGTACTGACTTGTAAGGGTGTTTTTTTTTAAATTACTGATGGATGTAGGATTTTCTACTAAATTAATATAGTACAGTAGAACCCATTGTTTTACATTCCCAGATTTTACACTTTTCGTTATTTTACATCTGTTTTCTCTGGTGCCTTGCAAATCTCACACAGCATAAATATCCCTCTTTTTTACACTTTCCTGCATTTTACACCAGTTTTTAGCAGGTCCCTTGACTGATGTAAAAAAGAGGTTTCACTGTACTTCATTCTAAAAAAATTTGGCTCTGTAAATGTTTTAAAAATTTTAAGTCATTTTTTTATGACACGTGGAGGCAGTTTTACATCACTTTTTATAGGTACAATGCAAAATTTGCACGTGTGTTGCGTCTAATTGTACTGTAGTGGAATTAAATACACTTACAAATAAAAGTGCAAGAATCACATGAAAGGTACAAAATGGTTGTAAATTTGTGCCGATCAAATACTTCAGCACAAGTACATTTGCTTCGTTCACGCATGCACAGCTAACAAAACGTTGGGGTCTATTCAGTTCCAACTGTGCCTAGAGGTTCCAGTGAAAGATTCACTTTACTTGCTGTGCATTTGTGCTTCACTTCATCTGTTCAAATAGCAGGTAGTGATATTTAATCAGGGCCTGAATATGAGTATAATAAACGTTGTTTATATAGTGTCTGTAACAAAAGTGCTCATATTGACAGGAGCTCGAAGGCTCGAGACCTATGATATTCGTGTAATTTGGTGTCTTTGGTGTTTTTTAGCATAATGGCACATACAAACTTGGCAAGCCTTTGGTTTTTCCTGCAGAGTTTGGTCCAAAGGCAGCACATGAACATCGACTAAATTAATATCAGCAAGTTTGTTTCTTTAGTTATTAGGTGTATTTTTCCTTGAACCAAAAATTTACTTAAGGCTCTCACATATCCCCCAATCTGTACACGACTCATGGAAGCGACCCTGGAAATAGAAGCAGGCTGGCAGGAAAGTTTGAGGGGAGCGTGTTCTGGTACACAGCTGGTCAGTTGTTACAAAAGTAAACAATTCCATATAGGTAGTCTGGTTCATAAAATAATTCTAGTTTTTGACATGGTATCATGTGAACAACTTTTCACGTGCAAATATTAATTTTTACCCATTTGCATACAGGTCATGACAGTCAGCCGAGTTCATTCATTCATAATTAACCTGCTGCATAAGAAAACTCTGCTGTTTACTTGGAAATAGCAGTATACAGGACTTCTAACACTACAAACAAGATTTTTACATGAGACATACTACAGAATCCTTAGTTCCCTTAGAAATTGTTGGTCCCACCACAACTCCACATCCCTGATGTCTAGGGTCACTCGCATTAGTCACATACTGTGTTTGACTCATATTTCCATGTTTTATAATTTCCCTGGGCGTGGTCATTGCTGCATGCTGCACTCAATGCACACAATGTAAGCAAGAAAGTTCAATAACTACATGCAGCACAAGTCAAACTGTATGACTATTGATTTACCGTCTTGAATGTCATCTGTGACCTTGTAAAGATACCGTCAGTACATAAGATCATAAATTTTACGAACTCAGATTTGTTGAAACATCAATTTTGCATAAATATTTTTGGAAACCATGACCCAACGGTCCCCTATTTAATGAACTCGGATCTTACGAAATATTGATTTAGAGACGAGATTTTCGGGAGCCGTAACATTTAATTTATTTACAGTTCTACTACTTAGTGCAGTGTGACTGCTGGTGTGAGTTGCCCATGTCCACTGCTGTGTTGCAGAGATATCCAACATGAGTGGGTGTTCTCATCAGCGCAGTGTGACCCTCTTCCTGGAGGCCACTTCCAGCTCCAGCTGCATCTTCTGGGGACGTTTGTACATATCGAGGCGCAGGAGGTGAGTACAACAGAGTAGCTCACATTGTGCAGTGAAAACAACCTCAGTAATACAAAGTTCACATGCGCTATCTTCTGGATCAAAACGGTATTACATTGTTTCCAATCATTTTACATTACAATCCAAAATCGTCAAAAAAAATGGACAGTCACCAACTAATTGAAAATAAACTAAGTGAAAACTGTAAATTAAATTATAATGCACTTAATATAATGTAAGTGAGGCAGTAAACAATTAATTCAGTCAATCCAAATGCAATTTGAACTCGTAAATACAAAGAAAATAACAATTAAAAAAAAAATCAGCTGAAGTATTTCAAAACAAAACAGAAGACCAAACAAATATCTCCCGTGGACAATGTCGTGGCGTAGAGATTATGACTACAAGACTACGTTGAGCTTGTAGCTATGCATGTATTATTGTCGCTACGTGCCGTAAGGGATGAAAGGAGAGCCTAGTGGCAATACGTAATTGTGATGGGAGGGGAGGGGTTGGGGAAGAGGGCAGGGGTATAATAAATGCTACCTTTGTTCCGTGATTTTATATTCTTCCCTAGTCGCTGGCCAGTCTGCTTTCAGACACAATTCGAGCGCTCTCATTTTGAGACACAACTGTCACAGTTTATAAATGATTTTTGCAATTTATTTTTGTTTTCATGTCAAGGCATGTCAATTACAAATAGTAACACTTTAAATGTGCAGTTTTTTTAAAGCAGACTCATAAAATTACTGCCTCGTAAAACACAGTACTCATAAAATTGGAGATCTAATGTATCATAGAATTTAATTCTGTATCTGTAGTGTTAATGTTTTTGTAGTCTCCTTTTGCTGTAACTATTACAATACTGTTTCCAGAGAAGCAACTACAATAGAATCTCCTTGCAGAGATGCTAACTTGTGCCGACCAATGGGACTGGATTCCTACAACTTCACAGCAGTTGGTTCACTGGATGTCGAAACTGCAGACAAAGAACCTTATTGCAGTAAGTGAAAACAAACTCATTCCTACATGTTCATGCATTTTCTCACAAAGATTCAAATATGTACCTAGTCCAGTTGCACAAATTTACACGAACATGTTAAATATATTGATGTAGTATTAAGTTTTTTGCTGTTAATACTGTTCAGTTTGCATTATACTGTATTACGTGATCAATTGTGGAACTTACAACCATTGTTAAAATAAATTACTTACTAGATATTAAAAACTTAAAAAATTCACCAGAATAGACTATAGAACAACACGGACCTCTGGTATTTCTAAACAAATGGATAATTCACAGGGAATACAAAAGACTGAATAATTTTCCAGTTTCACTAACATTTCAGAAACAAATTGGCTAAATAAAACCAACAAAATAATTCTTAAATACAAACACTTACCACAATGTATGTACACTGCATATCCACAAATAATTAAAAAAAAAAAAGAAACAAGTTTAGAAATCTACTTACAATACATAGTGTAAATATTTAGAGGTGAATTATACAATCAGAAAGTCGTACAATTTTGATGATTGCTGTTGTGTTTTAGGGTGTTATGTTTTAGTGTTAGCATGTGTTAAGGTTGTAATATGCAAGTTGGTACTCCTGCTTGTGGTGTTTCAGATGAGTACTCAGTGTATATAGTTGTTGTGAATAGTCAGTGGTGAAACGGTCAACGGACAGTAATGTTGTAACTGTTGTGTGTTATGATTATGTTATGTCAGAGTATGAAGTTAATAAAGTAACACTGGCGACGAGGATGGGATAGCTGAAGATAGTAGGTACACATCAAGCATCATGGCTGCTTTGGGGAATATTGAAGAATTCGATGTTGCGAACCCGCACACTTGGGATGCCTATGCGGAACGTTTGGA
>PNEQ01099191.1:0-22423 GCA_003012365.1 Medauroidea extradentata | reverse complement strand
CCCCTGAGAAAGGCCGACGAGTAGTCTGCGAAAGTGACCGGGAGCAGGCCCGGTGAGTCTGTTAGGGGTAAGATGGGCCCCGACTCAAACCAAGAGGAGGCTGAGCTGAGGGTCTCAGTCGGGGGACAGGTAAGTGGGCGAGATCCGGGGATGGGTGGCCCTTGGCTCTCTCGCTAGCTTCTGTCTTCCTTTGGTAGGTTACATGGAGGCGCAGTTCTGCGTTCCGCGAAAGGGTTCGCGCGGTTCCAACAGACTGTTAGCCAAAGTACACTGCGTGGCAGAGCGTGATCTCTCCCCTCGCTCATGGGGGCCGGGCGCCGGGTTGGCCTAGGCTAAGAGGCACCGTTAACAAAGAAAGCCACACGAAAGTGTGAGAAACATTGTATGTATACATTACATTAAATTGTCACACTTCAGTGCCGGTGAGGAGAATCGCTGAGGCCCTCATCTTGTGCAACCACTGACCTGATTGCACTGCCGTCGTCGTTAGCCCGTCCTCCAGGCGAGGCTCTTGGCAATCATAACAGGTTGGTTTCCTCTGGGATTTATCGTTTTCCTTTCCCCTTCGTTCCTGCAAAGATTCGTACCCAACTCAATTGTACTATAACCATGTCTGAAAACTCTTAGTTAAAAGCGCTGACCAAAATATATTTTCTTTGTTTCGTTTTTCATTTCCTCTCTGGTTAGTTAAAGAATATAATAAAACTAACCTTCTCTGCTGACAAAAATTTTACAAAAAAAAATTGAACGTTTCGTCTCAGCAAAAAATAAACAAACGTAAACATAAAACCTGTAGCTTAAAAATGCAATTGGATAAGTGCATAATATATAATACACCCTCATTACGATCCCAGTTTACATCACAAGTAAGGCCAGACTCAATCCGATACGATGCAATTTTTTTATGTAACGACCCTAAGACTCAAAATAGATTTACGTGACAATATTCAATTTGGGAAGCGTTCGGAAATCGATTTAAAATCGTAACGGAGAAATTTTTTATGTTTTACTTGAATACATAAATTTATATTTTTTGAGAAGCTAGTCGGTTTTTTTACTATACGAGTGTGTCAAATTTTTGTCGAGCACGGCCGTTCAACATGATCTTTTGAAATGGGCAACAGTGCGGGGAAGAGGGGTGCTAGACAGCATTGACATAAGTACCAGTATTCTGGTATCGTGATTGATAACTTACTAGCACTGCTGCACAAAAATACCTGGACTAATAGAAAAAAGACGAGAAAAGTAATGTCTCCTTAGCGCGGGATAGTTACATAGAGAACGTCAGAGCTATTTACCTCTGCACTAAATATAGTGTTCGTCTTGCAACACTTGCGCTAACCATAGCGTTCTTCATGAATTTGTAGCCACTTGTGCATTAAGGGCACTGCAACAAACTGGTCTACATATTTCACACAGGCAAATCGCTGGGTTGTATTGGTATGCAGTTTCTGGTCGTATCGGAGTATGTTTATAGAGAGCTGCATATTTAGCGTTGTTATCGTGAGAGCAAATTTGACTCGTATTCTTGTCGAACTTCTGCTGCTGGCCAGCATATGTGTGTACTCCTGAAGGATTTGGCAACATATTACATAAGGTCAGCTATAAAATGCCCACTATCATGTTACAGCAACACAAAGCCCGTAGCAAGCAACGTCACGGAGTGTGTTCAAGTGAGCATAGTCTAGTCGATTCTAGCCTGTCGTCGAATATCATGACGAAATTTACACGTTTGTGTCCATTTACCAGTGGCGTCGCGTGAAGTGTTCCAATGTGTGCGGTGACCAGCAGTGATTAAACACAACTCTAAGTTGTCTGAGGAACCATTCGACTTGTATGGTCAGTTACACTCCACAGCCAGTAGTGTACAAGAGGCAAGGTACGAATTATCCTATAATTAGGGCCACGATTTTGTCGCGAAAAGATTTTTGCCCCACTTTGTTTCAGTGACTCACGTGCACATCGGCAGTTCTGTTTCAAGGTTATTGGCAGCGTGTCTTTGTTCATACGCGTTTCTCATTTGACTGCACCAATCAGAATAAGATTATTGTGACTCCGTACGTCTATAATTTGCCAAGGCAAGTGAGGGTAAAATCATCCAATCACAGACGATGTAGTAGAGCTGCAGGTGTGCACATGACGCATCGAAACAGAATGTTGCAAAAATCTTTTCGCCATAAAATCGTGGCTCTACCTATAATATATACACCTTAGTCTATGCAACAACTGCTCACAGCGTATAGTCGCTGCTATTACCGCATGCCTTGGAGCACAGCCAAGCTACGCCACTGCCATTTACTACAGAAGGGTATATTTCGTGAGTTTAATGACCTGCGTGATAGAATCCGACTGCCCTGTGCATAATTAAGCCCCGAACGTTTGCCCATCAGTTGATACTCACTGGAACAACAATGAACGAATAGACGGCACTTGAGTCGGCATAGAACAGTGGATTCTAGGACGCAGGAGCACTGAACTCGCAAAATTTTCCTTCCCCATCTTTAGAGCCACGATTTTATGGCGAACATATTTTTGCACCGATAAGTTTTAGTTCCTTATATGTAGGGACCTGATAAATTCGCGTTTTCTTTTAGGCACAAGCTATAACTCCACCGACTGTAAGTTCGTGTCACTTTAACTATTGGTCCTTGACTTATTTGACACCTGGTGTAGGTCGCTGAGCCAATAATAACAATGTAACTAAATGCAGGCCCATATCACAGTGTCAGCGAGTAACTAATAAACAGTTGTAGTCTACTTGAATACACATATATTCTTGGAGGCTAGCCTAGAGGTCAGTGAACCAGCGAATTTTTCCCGACTCTACTAATATGCAAACCTGCAGCTCTACTTCGTGGTCAGTGATTGGACGCTTTCAACTCTCGCTTATCTTGGGAATCTACTGTCAAATAACAGACGTATGATGTCACAATTGCTTTATTCTTATACGTGCAATCAAACCGCTGACATGTCTGAACAGAGACTCGCTGCCAACACCCATAAAGCAAAGCTAAAGATGTGCACGCAATACATTGAAATCAAGTAATGCAAAAATCTTTTCACGACAAAATTGTGGTTGTACCCATCTATTAATAGAGACACGCGAAATTCACTTTATTTTATGGCTATAGGTTTGTTCGGCGTCTCCCATTGGTCACAATGTCACCGTCATTCGCGGAGAATGCTTATGGGTATATGTAGGCTAGAATGTATTGTACTATGCATACTCAAGCACCATCTATTCGTTCATTGTCTGTTTTTCCTCCGATAGCAGCTAATGGACAAATAGTCGGGGCTATACATTCTAGCCTACAGGCACTGAATTCGCGAAATCTTCCAGTCCTTACTTATGGCCGTGGGCAATAATGAAAAGTTCCTGGTAGACTAATCAATCTCATGTAAAACCATTAGCCATCATACACCTTAATTACATCACGTAGAGGCTTGTGGCCGACGTAACCACACATCGCATTCTGATATGTACCGGAAATCACAGCCTAGTCTGTCTTCAAATGATAATACGAATTTGTCAGTTCCAACAAACGAGGTTGTCGGGCGTGAACAAGACGTGTTGATGCATAGCCGTCATTAGGCTAACGCAGTGGCATTTGATGTCACACCCTTCCAGTAAGGGTAGTTTTAATTACATTTCGAACCGCCTCCCCCTACGGCAATAGCTTCCCTTTGTCAGCCTATCTCTCCCCAAACACAGACAAGTAAGGGAAAACCGTTGTCGTAGCTGAGCTAAGGTTAATTATACTACAGGTTTGAAAGAGAGTGAGTGAAGAGGTTTCGGTCAGCGCTTAACATCGAGGTCTTTAGCGTTGCTGATGGGTGATATGATGTATGGAGCAGCGCCGGAATTAATGGGCGGGGGAAACGGGAGATCCCCGAGAAAACCCGCCGACCAACGGCATCGTCCGGCACTGCAGGTTTGAAAGAAAACGTGTTATCTTGTAGGAGAGTTTGGCACAGGGGAAAATTCTGCCGCTGGTCGCGCTGCTAGTGGTAACAGGTCTAATAAAATACGGTACCGTTGTAAAATTAAATTAAAATATGCTTGGCAAAGAGAGAAGTCACTTAATTAAAATTCGAAGTGCAAAATAAAGCAAATGTATCTATCAAATTATCAACTTCATGTAACTTCATACTCACGAAACCTCATTGACTGGTCAGTTTACACACTTTATTGATACCAACGCAACGAGCGGAATAAATTGTCCCTTGTCAAACTTTAGTACCTGTGCCAGAATAAACATTAGCTAAGCTCAGAGTTTTGGTAAAATGAACTTGCTACCAGGGTTGCCACATCGAAGACCGCGACTCTCTAAACGAGACAACTATGGATAAGGTAACGACGAGACACAGGGAACAGATTCATCCAAAAGGAGACTACTCTAATATAAAAGAAGGCTTTAGGAACACGCCTATAGTTTCATAGTTTCACCCTTTGCTGTTCCGCGCACGTAATGGACTACAAGAGCTTACGTAATAAATATCGGTGATCATTTCTTTAGTTCCCAAATTGTTTATCAAAGTGCAGTTTATATGTGCAGCTACTTTGAGTTTCTAAAAGTAAAATTAATCAATTTATGACAGTACTTCTTCATACAAATGCACAAACATCTCTCAAATTTCACAGCAAGCGTAGTCAGAAGTCGCAGCTAGTTTCTAGCCAGTCAAGGCCGTAGTGCTGTAGTAAGTCATGATGTGTGTGCCTGCAGACCTGGAGAGCGTGTGGATAGGCGGCGTGCACGAGGAAGGAAAGGGATGGTTGTGGGTGTCGAGCGGCGCAGAGATCTCAGACCAGACTGGTGAGGGTGGCTACCCTCCCTGGAGATACAACAAGTCCCAAGCCCACGGTGGATGTCTCCAGCTGGACAGGCACGTCTGCGACAAGCCAGTCTTCCTGGAGGCCGCCTGCGACCGCAAGAGGGGCGTCATCTGCCAGACATGTGAGTACACGCACTCCACCCTTGAAGTGACCGCCTCCACAAACCAAAGTGAGGTGTGCAGAAATTCGCCCGACATTAAATTATTCGAAATTTATTCAACGTTTATATGGGGGGTGTGTATGCTTTAAAAGAATGTTGCACGTGTGTATGGATTTTTAAGACCCTCCATTAACGGTGTTTAAGTGAAAAAAAATCTTAATTTTATATTTGCATGAAATAGTTTTAGTTTTGTAGACGTTCCTTGTGAGAGCAATCTTCCTCCTACAATATAAATTACCTCTGCGAGTTTTCCCTCGATGACATTTTAAAGTAAAAAATTTACATGTTTGTATTTTTTTATGAACCACGGTAACCATTAAACGTAATGAAACTAAATAATTCACACTGAATCTACATATTACGGGCTACGGCCTAAATAAAAAAAAAACCATTTTCAAAATATTAGTAGGTATATATTTAAAAATATTGCTTACAGTAGCAAAAAAATTCAAATTTTCAGAAATTATTATACAAAAATATTTTGTTATTTGCTTTTATACAATTTAGTCCGCATTCCGTGAGAGATTGTTTCAATGTGAATTATTAAATTTCAGTACGTTCATTATAAGAAGTAAAAAAAAAAAGCATTTTGACTTTGAAATGTGGTTTTGAGAAAGCTGGCCAACCTATATTTTGTAAGAGGAAAAGGTACTCCCAAACATCGTCTATAAAACTAATATTCCACACAAATATAAAATTACTATTTTTCCTTACTTGAACGTCTGTGATCTATAATGCTTATTTTCTTACTGCCGAAAATGACGAGAATGTTTATTTTTAATGTCCTTTTTAGGCTTCATTCTATTGGTTCAGGATATTTAAATAAAATATATTTCGTTATGTATTAGGCTATAGGTAGAGTTAGGAATATTTCACGAGTTCAACTACCAACAGGCTAGAATCCATTATCATGTGTATACCGAAGCCCTACCATTTGTCCATTACCTGTTACTTATTCAGACAACAGACAATGAACGAATAGACGGGGCTTGTGGATGCATGAGACATTGGATTATAGCAGCAGGTCGTTGAACTATCGAATTTTCCCTAGTTCTAATTATAGATCATCACTGAATGCGTCACAGCGGCTATCTATCGGCGAGAAGACTATTGACGCCAGATCACTGACTGGCGACTAGAGGTTAAGGTGAAGTGTGGTGCGAATGGTATGTCGTCCTTACTGCTTTCGATCTTCTAGACATCTAACGCGAAAAATATACTGTTATCCATACGGACACTTAAAAAAAAAAAAGGGGGGGGGGAAGTGAATTTTCACATTTTTGTGATTTTTTTCTCTCACTAATTATCGAAAATCAAGGTTCAACAATCCGCAGATGATAATTTCGTATACCTTTTTACGTCATTACTTAGTCTCAGACTTTCTTATTTATGGTGAACTGACAGCAGGTAGCGGAAAAAAAATTTTTTTTTCCTTTCTTCCGTCAGTGATCCAAAAATAAGAAAGTCTGTGAGTAAGTAATAATGTAAGAAGGTGTACAAAATTATCATCAACGGATTGTCGAGCCTTGCTTTTAGATAACAAGTGATAAAACATTTTTGACGAGTTGGTGCTCCATCCCCAGTAACTTTGACTGTAACACGTGGGGTGAAGCAGTGGTAAAACATCACTCATCTTGCGTCCGGAAGACAATAGTTCGGCCAACTTGATTTCTTTTTCCATGGATTTTCCTAAATCACTCCAGGACTCTCGAGGACTCATATCTCTCATCAGGATGAATTTTTTTCACCTCATTTTAAGTAAAGTTTTCTATGAAGACAGGTTAATAAAAGCTTAATGTCCTGCCATGCTTGATTATGCGCATTGTGTATCATAAGGAAAATAATGGATATACAAAATGTTTACTGTACAAATTTAATAAAACATATAACTCAATTTTGATGAAGGCCCGTAAAACACTTCTTATTTACGAAGTAACGAGAGAACATTCTCTAAGACCTTAGCGGATTTCCTTTTTACTTTCACTGCGCGGGACTGTACGAGAGAATTGAAACTACTCAGCGAGAAAAAAATATCCTGTCCGGAACTTAACGTATCTGAATATGGCCACCTAATGTTCTGTGAAGTTCCTTAGATGGCGATTAATAATTTTCATTTTAAGCTCCTACATGTTGTTGGAAGAAATTCAACTACATATTATTCTCAGCATCACTTGATCGACATGTATATATAAGTATATAAAGTGGCATAATATGTAGGAAGTACCAATGTGGTTAATCAATTGAATCTCAAAATGTTTGTAATTTTCCTACTGCTAAGACGTTGCGGCTGCTAGTCCATGTTATGTGTAGTTTACTTTGTATTTGTTCGAAGGATTCACAGTGGTGGAATTAAAGGTAGCTGTCAGGAGTGGTTAATTAAAAATGTAATAAAAATTTACGAGCGTAATTTATTAGTATCGATGGCGAAATAGCGGGAATAGCTGACTGTTTGCTAGGCGCAAATGTGATGTGTTCATTTCTGGTGATTTTCTTTCGTTTCTGACGGTATCCTGTGTGACTGGGCCAGTGCTAATTCCTGTGCGCTATAGGGCTGAATGTTGTTTATTCGACTGTAAATAGCCATACCGTACCAATAACCGTCGTCCAATAATACAAGACATACGACACCGCGCTGATTTGAAGAAAACGATGGAAGAAACGTTTCTCGCTGTTTTCCACCATCTCAGAACTGCTGCACGAAAATAGCTGTAGAGAAATGCAAACCGTACCACGGTTTCATCGCACGCAGCTGGCATCGTTACTTGAAGTAGGCTACTGTAGACGTTCTTCAAGCTGAAGCGTGCGCAGGCAGCAGTTAGGAAGGTAAACTGCAGCGACTGGCTGTAGTTTTATGTGCATACGCCATTTCGATGGAGATGTCTTTCGAGGAAAACTACAGAGAATAGTAAAATATAAATAAGCAACGTTTGCTTTAGTCTATACGATACACATACAACATAACATTCCATAAATGAAATCGGGTCAAATACAACAACAGCCAAATAAGAAAAATAAAAAGGAAACAAACAGATACCCCCAAAGCAGACAACAGAGAATTAAGGCCTACTTTGGAAAAAGGACACATATAAAACATATGAAACACGAAAATACGACACAACGATGAGGCGAAACAAAACACAGTAGTTTTCCAGACACGAACAGAAAGGAACAGGAAACTGTATGGGTATTTATCGATGCATACACTAATCTTGCTCTGCAATGGCAGACGAGCTGTCTCCTGACTGGCCGCGCAGCTTAGGGAAACTCGGATTGGTTGTGTTGGGTCGATTGATTGCTGTTGTTTTGTGCTGCAAAGATGTTTCTCTCTTAGTCTTTGATATACATCTGAATCGCAATAGCGCATGTCCAAAGAGCTACATCAAGTCACGCACTCCCATCGCAAAACTCTTTCAAAGATCAAAAAGAGTCTAGTATTGCTATGAAGGAGGTGCGATATGATGGGTAGGGAGGATGATGTATCGCGATAATTGTTCGTGCCAGCATACCCTTGTAAACGCCGTAGCTGACACTGTAGCTGACACGACATAGCTGTCTGCAGACCAACAACAGACATCAAATATTTCAACAGCGGGATTCTTATTGGCTCAGTCAAATAAGGTAACATCTCCACGTACAAGCGAAAGCCTGTAATCTTCTGGTAAGCTGAACGTACGTTGGAACCCAGCAAACAGTCAAGTTTTCCCGCGATAAACTATCTTCTCTAATCATAGGACATATTTCAGTGGAGGAGACAGCGGGCTCAATACCGGTGCTGGACGCAGACACTGACTTCGAGGTGGATGGGCGGAGGTTCAGCCTGGTGGCAGGTCCGAGACCATGGGCGGAGGCCCGCGCATACTGCAGCGCCAAGGGCGGAGATCTCGCGTCCATCAACTCTCCAGATGTGCTGAGCGCACTACTGCACGCCATGGCATACCATCCCCAAGGTGTGTGGCCATTATTATTATGAGCATTTGGGACATCATGTTATGCTTGTAAAAATTACAATGATTACTAAACGGTAAACGTTGGTCAGCATTTACAAAAACTGGTTTTAAAACATACTTTTTTATGTAATTAGGGGTCAAAGTCACAATTGTTGTATGTTTATGGAGCCATTGTTAAAATAACTAATATTATAGGTGCAATTTCTTCATCGTTGGCTATTCAAAGTCACACCTGTAATTTCCCAACGAAAAGTATATTTGCCCCTATAAAAGCGCCAAATGTAGAAAAATATCTATGTGTTTGACGTCACAAAATTATCGTTCTCTGGATATGCCAGTAGTGTTTAAACATTTAAAAGTAGTACTTAATCGCCACCACAATTTCAGCCCCATTGTTTGTTTAGTTTTTATTTATAATGACAACAATAAACGTAAAAATCGTAACTTTGACAGTTGATTATTCAAATAATATGCGAACAATAGTGGTTATATTATTTTTATAGTAGTAGCCCATTTATAGTTTACGCATTGAACAAAATTCCACAAAACTGTAAAATAATATCTGGAAGGTACCCAACGTCTTCGAAAAAAAAAAAAAAAAAAAAAAAAACAATCCTAGGTAACAGGTATTGCCAAATTAATAAGAATAATTTTGCCAGAGCTTTGCATTCATTTAGGTGATTCCTTATCCTGGAATCAAATATACGAAATTATGGAGTCAGAAATTGTGGTTCATAAATACGTTTTTTTTTTTAAAGTTTGCTAAAAAGTTGACAAAAAATTGTGTTCTTCTATTATTTCTTTGTTAACTGTTCAAATTATATTCGGGAATCTGACAGTTACGCAATTAGTATATTTAGCATTGATTTATGTTGGGGGTATATCATGACCTCATTGAACTCGTAGACTATACGTTGTTGTTCTGACGACTAAAACTATGATTTCCTGGCTATTTCACATAAATATATGAATGAATTTTTGAACCTACCGAAAATAAGAACTACCGAAATAGCTATAAGATGATTTACAGCTGAAGTACCATACCATAAGGGACCTGCAGTTTGCATCTTTTTATAACACAGTAAAAAAACAAAATGCACAGTCAGTGAGAGCCTGGACTTACTTATCACCTAAATTAAATGGGTTCTTTCTGAAAAATAAATCAGTAAAATGTACACCGGCTATTATTAACCGGAGTAACCCTAAGCAACTTCACGCTAGAAAGTCGCTCCTCAGCATGCAGTTTTATTCCTAACGCAGCAATCATAAGAGAAAGTACGAGAAAATAGAAAATATTTAGAGTTGACTGAAAAGTGAAAACAAATCAGACTTTCACTGACAATTATACTTAAAAAAAGTGAATACTGTAGGAATTGTAGTCCCTTGCAAATTTTTCAATGCCAATACTATTAAAGCTTTATGAATTTCACAACACTAAGCAGCAGAATTTACAGTAGTAGCGAACGGCCAATGGAAAAGTGAAAACTTATGCCTGATATGTTTGGTGGGTATGATTCCCTCCTCTTTATTCTTGAGTCTATGTTGACTCTATCATTCGGCCTTTGAATCCGAAACACAGAGCTATAGTGAACGTTTCAGGACGATAAGTTTAGCAATATGAGTAAATAATCAGACATGTCCATTGTGTTGAAGTTTGCTACTCATCTTAATTGTTGTTAAAGATAGCAAGCATATGTTGATCAAAAAAAGCCAGCCAGTTAACCTGTCAGTTGGTCGTTTTAGGTGGTAAATTATCTAAGTATGTCCGTTATTTATCTGGCGTATATGTTTATTTTTGTCACTGTGTGTGAGAGAGAAATAAAGGGAGAGAGACAGAGACTGTGTGTGTGTGTGTCAGTGGCGGATCCAGTTGTTAGTCAAATAAGGGGGTGTAGGTGGGATGTGTTTCTAACGAGCGTGCAGAATTTCTAAAAAGTAAGAAGTGTAGTTTCAAATGAGTGTTATTTTCTTAGGTAGCCGCAGTAAGAATAATTTCAGCGGTTTCACGTAAGAACGTACGAGCGCGCCACAGTTAAATGCCGTGTATAGGTTGTTCACTATAAACTGAACACTCAGCAGAACTTGTAATTAATTAAAAATATGTTTTATTGGGCCAATATATGTTAAATTTTGAGTGTGTTGAAACGTTTACTCTTGCTTTTAGTTACATGGAAGTTTTCACATTAAAAATAGTAAAGATAACTGCAAAACGGCGGAAAGAAAACTTTATGCAGTGCTCACATTATCGTGAACGGCCTATAGTAAGAAGTTGGTAGTATGTGTGGTGTGTGCAGAGCTGCGGCACATGTGGGTGGGCGGCCAGATGGTCAACAACTTCTGGGTGTGGAGTGACTCTCTACACCAGATACAACCCCCGGGTGGCTTCCTAGACTTCTGTGACTCGCCGTCCAGGGTGGCCGACGACGCCTCCTACCTCAACCTTGACCGCCTCGACCACGACTCACATCTCCTCTATGGTCTCTCCGGCAACGTCAGCCAGCCCTTCGTCTGCAGCGTCGGTCAGTACCTCACACACTCACATAGGCTACCCAACCAACGAGAGCTCTTCTTGACAGCTGACAAGCAAAACTATAACTTTTTTTATTTTATTTTTTTAATTTTACTAATTTGGGGGATACGGCTGTCACTTAGGTGAACCACTTTGATACCAGTTAGATAACCCGGATTTTTGCACGCGGATATCATGCCGGACGATGTCACTTGTTGGTGGGTTTTCTCGGGGATCTCCTGTTTCACCCACCTCCTCGTACTCACCTCGAATCCTCCTCACGAACGCTAAAAATCTCGTTGTTAACTGCGTTATGCACCAAAAAATTCGTAACTTTATAGTTATACCAAACACTGTCCAATTCTTACACTTTACTTTAAAAGTGATTTACCACAAACGAAATATTTTTCAGTTTCGTAGTTTTCGTAAACGCGCGTGTGAAAGTATCGATTTGACTGTTTCCGCTACTTACCAAAGTAAAACTATTAAAACTATACTCGTGAAATAATTTAAAGCAAAAGTAACCGTATTAAGCTACAGACTAATACTTTTTTTTATTTCACGTAAACATTATTCTTTAAAAATGAAGGTACTAAAAGATACGCAAAAATTTAGATTTATTCAAGAATTTATTTAATTCAAACATTTTTAACGTGAAACTAAACAGGCATCATTCTGTAGTTTTACAGGTTTCATTTCACTCAAAATTATTTCATTCGAATTGTTTGAATAGTTTTTACTTTAGGTAAGTAGCAAAAATATTAAAATCGCTACTTTGGCATGTGCTTGTACGAAAACTATGGACCGGAAAATATTTTACTTGTGAGAAATTATTACTAATGTAAGGCGTAAGCGTTGGCATGTGTTTGGTACAATTATTAAGTTACTAATTTTTCGGTGCAGAGAAACTGTAAGGGTTTTTCCTAGAGAGGCTACGTTTGTGTGTGAAAAGCAGAAAATCGATGGACTGGTAAGGGAGCCAATAACCGGAATGCATTATCGCCTCTCCGTGCAAGCCACTCAGCGTGTAGTGCTTTACTTTGAACCTTTTGCCTATTGGACTTAAGATGGTAACCAAATTATTTTAATTGTGGGAAGCATATTTCTGTCTAAAGCTCGTTTATATTGTTGCGCTTTTTGAACCCAGTTGTTATTTTTCCAGACACGGCAGTCTGCGAAAGCTATTTTCGGCCATTTTGAGGAGCCCTAAAATTATGTTTCTAATAAACGTGCAAAATTTTTAAAATAGTAGTGACATAGCTTGAAGTAGGAGTTCTTTCCGTAAACACGTAATTAATATAATGCACGTCAAATAATTTCGTCAAAGAAAGTATAGTCGTAACTCGCTGCGACGCATTTTAAGCGCGGATAGGGCAGCCCCTTAAGCACTAATCGAATTCGTTACATCATCAGTTTACAAATTTTAAATTTATAACTTTTTTTTGCGTGTCACATTCTACGCCCTACAATAGCCTAGAGTAAAAAATAATATCTTACCTAAAAGCTGCAGGAATAATGATAGTAATCCAAGAACGCGAAATATCTCTTTAAAAAAATCATCGCCTGCTGATATTTTTTTTTACCATCTGATGCGCACGCTGTCATCCTTACTGCTTCCGCTCTTCTAGGCCTCGAACGCGCAAAATGTGGTCACTCAGGCTGCCACCTTAATAAGTATCTCGTAGAATGATTATTGTTAGGAGTACCAGATGTAGGCCCTACGTAGTTGCTCTATTCAAAAGTATTTTTCAAACACTACTCCTTTATTCAGAGGCTAGTCTTCAAGAATATATGCGCACTCAAGCAAATAGCAGCTGTTACTGAGTTGTTCGCTGACACTGTGAGATGGGCCTGCATTTAGTCCAGTTTGTATTATTGGCTCAGCGACTTACACGAAGTGTTAAGTAAGTCAAGGACTAGTTGTGAAAGTGACACGAACTTACAGTTGCCGGAGTTCTAGCTTGTGCCTAAAAGAAATAGCGAATTTTTCAGATCGCTAATAATAGGCAAGATCCTTGCGAGGCCATTCCAGTGTTTCTAGCGCATGTATGCAACCCGCATTAATCCCATATAATTCAAGGCTAATCTTGTTACTGCTATAGCAATACAAGTGTTTCATATGTCAACATTATCTTCGTTGGGTACTTATTGTGTGCTTGTTTCTGGACACACACACTCATGTGTGTGTTTGTGTGTGTGTATAAATATGTGTGTGTGCGTCAGTGTGTGTGTATGTTGGTGTGTTGTGTGTGTGTGTGCGCGCACGTGTATATTAATAAAGTTTAGGTTCAACTAACAAAACTTATTTTTTTCATGTATAGTTTCACTTAGGAATCAATGGTTACCGTAGTGTCACATTCACTGTGGTAAAACCATCTTGTAATATCTACTAGCATCAAGAAACTCGGTAACCGGAGTGGTAATAATTGCCGTACATGTGCACGCAGGGACCGAGGCAGTTCTCGTGCAGAGCCAGGCGACTCGAGAAGGTCTGGGTGAAGAAGGCAACAGCGAAGATGATATGCTGGAAGCGAGGTTGATGCCAAGCGAGGAGGGCCTGAAGGCGAGGTCTGTGCCCCAGACTAGAGTATCTTCCAAGACGACTACAATGGTCAGTGGTCCTGTTACCACGCACTATGCCGCCCCGGAGCAGGGAGGGGTGTCCTCGCCTAGGACGTCCACGTCGCGTCCCGACACAGACATTCCATCGACTCAGCGACCACTCACGACCATCCCCGTCTCTTCTGCGACCATCACGCACCACCCCACCCTTACTACCGCCTCGCAGGAGGTGTCTACACACGCCGCTGTCGAGCCTGACGTAAATGGGCTTTCTCGCGACATATCCTACAGCATCGTCTCCAAAGGTAAGACGACGATATCTTCAGCCCTTTCTAAAAAAAGTGCGACGCTGCGATAGCGGCACTAAGATAAAAGTGACTAACCAATCAGAGGCTAGATCGACGACGACACATACGGCTGCGACAAAACATGCTCTAACGCAGCTGCGATTTTGTAAATAAAGAAGTGCTATACTAAGTAGGAAGAAGAATACCACAACTGTAAATAAACAACATAACTGGACGTATACGCGAAAGGAAATTATTTCGGCAAGATGTCGAGTTTAGGCTATATTCATCACGAATTTCAGTAACATACAATAACAGCGAGCCAATTGAGTCCTTAATTGTTCTCGTTTAGCTTCCATTTTTCCCGGAACAAGCCTGCAACATCCCGTCGCTGTCGCAGTATAATAGAATCAAGAGGCGACATTTCACATGCGGCGATATTAAATCGCAGATTTATGTCACATCGTCGTACTATTGCAGAAAGGGCTTTGTTGTAGCCGCATTGTAGGTCTTCGGAGGATAAATACACACTCGTGTGGCGTGAAGACTGTTCCGGGGACAACTTTCACATCTTTCTTTGAATAATCCGTACATCTGTGAACCCAGTACCAGGAAGTCGTGGTTTGGATGCTGCAGTAATCGGGACATCCCGCAGGTTTTAGATACAGTTTTGAACTTACGTTAGTTTTACGTGTTCTGAAATTTATTTTGTATTTTTACAAGGAAAATCCTTGGAAACACAAGTTACTAAAGAAATCCCTTATAAAACTGCAAAGATTGTAGTATGTTTGCAGCTTTGCAAGGTATAGCCTTGCATTTATACTTGCAATAAGGAAAAATAACATTTGAAATATTCAGTTCATTCTGACCAAGAAAATTCACAACCGTAACGTAATTATTTTGAGGAAAGTATTTTCACACCAAGTTTCAAATCTGTGTCATTGTGATATTACCTTACCCATAGCCCACCTTGACTTACACACCAACTGTTCTATATTATTTTTATAAATTCAATGCACAGTTCAACAACTTAACTTTTTTTAATTTTGCGGCAGGAGTTTTTAAATGAATATTTATTTTAATTCAGCAAAATGTATATCACAGGTTGTGAATTGTATACAACTTCATCGTTTGAATAAACCTGTGATTTTGTTTGACTGCAAATTTTTTCGAAGGTTTCTTAAAAGACAATCCTTATAAATTTACAAACAAATGAGTTTACACTTTTACAAACCTTTGTAAAAGTACAAAATAATTCCTTGTATTTTTTAGAGCATGCCTACAAATCACTTACGTAGATTGCTGAGCTCTCTAGCGCTTGCTACCTGATTTTAATGCCGATGGGGAACAAGCCTGTTTATTTATTTACTCGTGGCAGACGGGTTGTGATCGCCACGTTTACCACAAGCAAAAAATTCGGGACAAGTCCCGCCGGGGATAGAAACCCGAATCACCTTGGTGCGAGGTTAGTCGTCTGACCATTCGGCCACCGCGGCCTCGTATTACAAATCAAGGAAGTCTCGTAACGTTAATCATATATGTTTTCATATATTTAATACAGTGAGTCACCTCTGATTTTGGGTCCTACATAATGTTTCTAAAAAGAAATTTTGTAACTTTCGTGCAGAGAAACAAGGTTGTTGTGCGAATCATTGTTTTGTTCAAGTCAATACTTTATCATGGTTTCCGGTATTATTAGGATTGTTACTACTACATTCAGAAATATAATAAAACAACAAAATGTGTTGTTAGATGATACAGTTCAGATTGTTATGTAAGTAATTCAAATATTATAGTTTTATTTTTCACGTTATTGCTCAGTCATTTTTGCGAATTCTTATTGGTGTTAACATGTCCGAAAAATTCTTGCAGTGGAAGTGAATGGTAAAACGAAATAAGATAGAGATACGCTATTTCAGTGTTATACTGTGCCAGAAACTGACATAATGTTGTTTAAAGTTATGGCAACATTTCGCAATTTTAAAGGTAAACATATTTTGTTAAGAAGTTGCTCTAGGTCTTGCACAAACAAGTTCACGGGAAATGTGTGATGGAAAACATACAGGACGTCTAGAAACTGCCGCATAAGCACATCACGCGAAATGGCTGGAATCTTTGCCTCCCGCCACGGAGTGCCCGTATGTGTGAAACATGTAGGACGTTGCCGCTTGCCGATGGGTTTTCCCGGAGTACTCCTCGGGCAGCTACCCTACGCACTGTTTATAGTTGTTGTATAATTTACAACACCTTTATTTAGTTGTACTTTTACAAAACTCGTTAACTTACAAAATTTTTCCTACATAATTACTTGTTTGCAAAGTAACCTGGATTTACTCTGTAAAAAAAATTGTTACGAAAAAATTGTAGTCTGCCAAAATCATAGTTCTGTCGCAAATTATTTAAATACACACGAATACCATTTTCTAGAATAAAGTGAATATTCATAATAATAGCGTGCTACAAAGATAAGAGAGTCGTGTCACTGAACTGTACACTGAATATGTACAAACAAAAAAGAACACACATCACGTTAGACAAGTTGGTATAGGGGAAAGGTAAATTCTACTACAGGTTAGAAAGATCAATATTATAAGTTTGGCACAATTTCTGCCGCTTGAGCACCAAACTGCACCGAACTGACCAATCACAGAGCTTTCCTGAATTCTAAGTTACATTAAGTTGATAATTTAAAACGCGAAATCGGTTTCTTTTCACTTTAAAATTAAATTAAATGACTTCTATAATTTCAAAGTTAATTTAAATTTCATTTTACTACGGTTTCGTATTTATTTGGTACATTAGCGATTGAAGCGAAACTAGCGGCAGAAATTTTCTCTGTGCCAAGCTCTCCCATAAGAAAACGTATTTATTTCTAACGTATAGTAGAATTAACCTTATCTAGGGGTAAGTTGTGCGGTATATAAGCGCCAGAATTCATGTTTGGATGATGGTGCATCCATAAATTTGTTTCTCTAAATAGACCTAATTACATAAAAAATATTTATCTACATAAAAGTAACTTAATAAACAGATTCAGTGTCGTTATTAAAATTAAATAAATATTTATTTTTTTTCATGTACAAATACAAGTCTATACCTTGTAAATTTATAAATATGCTCATAGGCTAAGCGTTATAGTATTACAAGAAAAATATTTGACAGCCGGGTTTCCAAGGATTTTTTTTTCCAAAGTACAAAACATTTATGGTGTTGACCATAGAGTAACTTAAATAAAGAGGTATCAAGAGTAGTCACGCAATGTTAATTTTCAGTACACTAATGTTACACATAATCAGATTTTTAAGCAGGGTGCGGTACCATCAACTTACTAATATAAAAATTATTATTTTTTAATGTGGTCACATTAACCACATCCTCTTAAAACATAGTAAATATTTTTACTAGATATTTTAAAATCAATATTTCCTTAATATTTGAATTTTTATGTATAACACGGCGGAATACATTTCAAATTACCAATTTCCAAACTCGTATTTAAAAAGCTAGATGATGTACCCGAAAATGCGCTTGATTGACAACGTAACAAACATAATTACATATGACAGATTTTTCCAAATGAAATCTTCGCAGCTGAATTATTTTACAATTGTAATGTCATTGTTTTAAAATTAAGTATAAAACCGTGTTCTTGCAACATAATCAAACCGATGTAACACCCGTGTGTTATGTTGGTAGAATCCGGTCCCGTCATAATTTAAGCGTTTTGTTTATTCCTATACTGTGGCGGCCAGATATTAGACAAACATATAGATGGAGCATAACGTATGTCTTAAGGGGTATGAGGCACTGAGACGGAGGGGGAAGGAGCCCATTCGCCAAATTGGCAAGTGAAAAATTTAATTCCACAGAAACGTGTGTAATGCGGCTGTGGGTTGACCAACGATAACCTCTTTTCTCAGTACTCGTACAGGAACAGATTATTACACTTCTCTAAAGCTCCGCCATGTTTCTAACTGAAGAAACAAAGTGGGCTAGGACCACTGTCGTAGAAGAACAGGTCTGGACACTCGCCTATCTACCAATGTATTTGCTTGACCCCCTTGTTGTTTGGCTACAGTTCACCAAGTTACCGAGAGTTTTGTGCATCTTTGGCGCTGCAATCAAGACAGTCGGGCTCAAACTCCGCCCACTTTCCCCCAGTGTTTAAATTAAAAAGTAAATAAAGATTGCTGGAGCCATGATTTAAAATTGTGAGCGAAGGAAGTATTTCATAAATTGATAAAAATTACAAGTTTTGATACATTGTTCATCTAAGTGGGAGGGAAGTGGGCGGAGTTTGAGCCCGACCGCCCTCATTGCAGCGCCAAAGACGTACAGCATACTCGGTAACTTGGTGAACTGCAGCCAAACAACAAAGGGGTCAAGTTTCCAGGCGAGTGTCCAGACCTGTTCTTCTACGACCGTGGACTAAGTATATACCGCCAATGCTGATCTCTGATGACAGGGCCCTGGTGCTCCCCTCACAGTGTGTGTGTACGGTGTTAGCAGAGTGTAACTCTATGAGGCTGGTGGAGAACGGCGACTGGTCGTGCCAGCGTGTCGTCAAGTACGGTGCCGTGACGGTGGAGTGTACACTCGACTGCCCTGACGGCTACGTGTTGTCCGGCAATGCCATCATGTGGTGTTCCCCGGACACGTGGACAGGCGCCGGCAACTCCACCATCACTCCGGCCTGTCACAGTACGTACAGTGCCTTACTACTAGTTATTTCTTGACAACAGACTAGACTGCAAGATGTTTCTCGCTCGCTCAACGTCTTCCACTGGCCTACAGTGTCGTGGATTGTAGCGGTAAAGCGGCTGTTGACTCTACTAACAGTGTCTCCCTATTGACTCTTCGTTTCCGTACACGCATCCTTTCTACGCAGTCCTTCTTTTCTCTCTTTTCCTATTCCCAAGCGACAGTTAGTTTAAGTTAGGTTACATTAGTTTGGAGTGGTTTAAAAAAAACTCTGCTCAAAAGTCGGTTTTGTTAGATTAAGAAACTACAAGAACAATAAATACGCGGCAATGCTCCGCGACTCGCACGTGCGCCGAACGGTTCACGCAATTCAAACCAACAAAATTACATTGTACATTGTGCTGTCATCTATTACGAGGGCAATGAACTTTTCGCGAAAAGAATTTTGCCCTCGTTTGTTTCAGTGCCTTAACTTCACATCTGCATCTATGCTTCGTGGTTATTGGCAGCGTGTGTTAGGGAAGTGACGTCTCTTAATAGACTGCCCCAATCAGAACAAGGCTACTACGACATCGACACGTGAGAGTTAAAACACCCAATCACTGATTATATAGCAGAACTGCTGATGTGCACGTAAGGTACTACAACAAATTTGGGCAAAATTCTTTTAGTGAAAAGTTTGTGGCCCTATGTATTACTTCTATACACTTTGGAGAGCCGACAACCTTTCGTTGCAGCGGGAATACTCTGAGCCAATTATTGCAAGTACTACGGTACAGTGAATATTCACATGTAAAGCAGTCAAATACGTAAATGACATCGTATGAATCCAGGAGAGCAATGACATCACAGATTTTGCGCGAGTACGGAATCTAGTGCAACAAATAATAACACGAATTTCGCCTGTCTCTATAGGTACAACTACACTTCGTCCGTGTTCACGACTGTACTTCTAGTTAATAATTACAAAGTGGAGGAACAAATTTTCACCAATTAAGGTTTCTGCACACTAATATCTGAGAATCACTATTTTATTGCTGGCAGGACACATCAATAAAAAACCAACAGGCGTTGTCTCTTTACGGAAAGTGTGTATTTATGATATGAAGGCATGATTACTTTTGTTCATTAGCCAAAGTTTTTTCTTTCTGCCAGTTAAAAATAACAAGTGTAGTAATAAAGCGGTGAAAATGTTTTAGCAGTACTGAAATGTTAACATCTGAAGCAGCTGTAAAAATATGTTTTGATTATTATTCGTGACAGGGCGTTCTTCAAAAGTTCACACTTTATCGTCATAAAACTTTAACAAACAAAATTTAATATAAAAATAATTTATATATTACAATAAATACTATCCAAGCTGACACTGACGTCAAAATAATCTAACATATTCCATAATACACAGAATGTTTCAGGAATACTTTTACAAACATGGTGGGTGGGTTCCTAATACCAAATCAAGAGAAAATGACATACATACATAGGTCTGTAATTCCTTAACTTTATTTGTAATTAATGAAAATTTTGAATGATAACCAGTTGTAAAAGTAACGTTGTTAGATACGTAATGTTATGGATACAAGTACGCAGATGCCGCCATTTGTATCCTCTATGCAGGATGTGGGAGTATTTGACAGTATGCCACAGTATTATGGTACAACGTATGCATGTGTGTGAGGAAGCAAGAGAATGTCATTTCTAACATTTACTGTGAGTATCTGTTATAAGCATCGGTGAAACTATCATATAACTCAGAAACTCGCGGTAAATGTTTGAAATGACATCCTCTTATTCCTCACACACATGTACAGATCATATTATGCACTGCCGCGCCCTGTTAAATACTTCCACATCCGCAATAATTCAATCATCTAACAACTCTAATTTTACTACTGGTTACTTTACAACACATTGAACTCAACTTTCGATAAGAACTAAAAAACTACGGATTTCCGAACCAGTGTACACGTGGACGTATTTTTTGTTTTGGTGTATGGAACCCCTCCTCCAAGTTTGTAAAAGTATTTCTGAAAAAATTTAAGAAGAATGTAAGCGAGAATAAATAGCTATGAATTACTAAGCTAAATTTTTTTTAACACTTTTCTCGGCGTGTTACCTTCCTGACACGCAATATTTCTATTTTATTCTGACTAAAAAATTTCACCACCATTGCCGAATCATCTGTGCATCGATTTAAACTATGCTTTCAATAATGTTCTAAACAAAATTGTCATTTGTCACATCGCTAAATATTGTCAAAAATAGTTTGCAAATGTTTGTGTTACTGCACCTAACGTGGCAACACAGCCCACAGAGAGTTAGTGTTGATCGATTAAGCAATTCAACGGGTTTACAGCACAAGTACAAATTGTTATTCGATTTGAAGTAATTAGTTGCCACACGCTGTCGGCACCATAAAGATATATAACATTAAGGACATCCTCAAAGAACACTTTAAACGGAATATTGCAGCCTTTCAGAATTAATGGAGCATGTACACGCAAGACGATTCAGTTTAATAGAAAATGTCCTTAACTGGTATAACATTCAGAGCGTTTACATGGTATTAATGATTTGGGTAAGTTATTTGTCAAGCAGTGTACGTCCAAAATGTAAATTTTTCAGTTTTCAAGAGAATCTATTTTAACCGTAGTTCTCTATGAATTATTACATATACTTTATGTGCGATACAACAATAACTTCGAAATATCAAGCAAGTCCGTACCATTGTTTGTTCAAAAACATCTCATATATGTATCTAGGTAATGTGTATACATATATGTATGTATATACATATATATACTGTTATATCCCCTCTCCCTTCTAATGTTGTAGTGTGGGGATCTATTATTACTGATTCGAAACACCGGCAGTTTATGTACTTCGATATTTCGGAACCCTGGACTTGTTCCGTCAGTCCCACGAGAGATGCTATAATATCGTTTTAAAGTTTTAATCACGGCCTCACGCGAATATCACACTCTTCGTGACCGTCGCGGCAGGAGTCGGTTTTATATGTGTCTTCCCGCGAATTTCCCACGTCCACTCTTTGTGACGGTCGCAGCAGAAGTCTCTTTATATTCGGCTTACTAAAATCGCCCGCGGTGGCTCCGCGAGACGCGCCCACACTTCGTGGAGTTCGCCGTCGAAGTCCCCTATATATACGTGGTTTACCACAATCAGCCGCGGTGGCTCCCCGCGACACGTCCACACTTCGTGGAGGCTGTCGCAGGACTCCCCTTAACTTTCCCTTCGCGCCTACATGACGAAACTCTCCTAGGACCGCCCCCATTTAAACCTTCAGCCAATCGCGTCTCTCGTGGGTGACGACGACAACAAACCCTGCCATTCCTCCGTATCAATTTATTGTATCTTTTTTAAATTCATACACATTAACATTAATGTCTCTTTGGACTTATTTAC
>PNEQ01099181.1:0-17958 GCA_003012365.1 Medauroidea extradentata | reverse complement strand
TATATATATATATATATATATATATATATATATATATATATATATATATATATATATATATATATATATATATATATATATATACATATATATGTGATGTCGCAGTAAACGTACCTATGGAGACCGGAATTCTTCGCGAATAAATCTCAGTACAAGATCGTTTTCAGACTTGTGTGCGTTTCTGTTAATTTTGCAATTTAATCACGGTTTGTCGGTAGAGACCTGAAAAACGTTCGTTTCTTATACGCACAAGCTTGAATTCATGCAACTATTTGTTCGCTTCACATCCACAGTTGATCTTCTGCTTAGAGTATGTAATGCGAAGTCACGTTATTATTTTGTGGTAAGCTAGACTTCAATACCCTGTGTGTACTCAAGTAAAATATGTGAGTTCATTGGTAGGGACCTGAAAAAATTCGCATTTTCTTTTTAGCACAAGCTAAATTTCAAACATCTCTACGTTTATGTCACTTTACCAATTAGTCCATGAGTTATTCGACACCTCCTGGAGAGCGCTAACCCAGTAATAAAAAAGCCACTAAATGCTGGGCCAATCATGTGGTATAACTGTGTCACACAGCAGCCAATGAACATTTGTTGTTTACTTGAGTACATATACATTCTTGGAGGCTAGCCTACGTGTCAGTGAACCCGCGAATCTTTCCAGTGTCTATTCATTGGACATGCGCCTTTGTGGTGTCAGTTACGTGTATAAAGAATATTGGTCACACAACCGTTGAACTTTTTTATAGGCTAGACGCGATCTCTGCGGTACGCCACGACATTGTCGGCCAATGGAAGACGCCGAGATAACACCAACCAGCTTGCAGTCTAGTCTGCTGGCTAAAAATAACGCGAATTTTACACTTTCCTTGTAGAGCGCTGAGCCAATAATAAATAAGCAACTGCAATAAAATACAGGGGAGGTATGGCCTTAGAATATTTAAGAATACAAAAGTGAAATAGCCGATAGGACAGCGAACTGAATTACACACGCCTGCAACATGGCAGATACGCCTACGGCTGTCCTGCTAGCTGGTAGCCGGGCCAATTGGAAACCTGCAGTAACATACAGGAGCCAAACAGCCAATAAGCGGTGAAGTTCGCCATTATGAAAAGAGCGGCCACGTAATTTCACGTCTGTATTACTATTTTTATTATTGGTTAAGAGTTCGCCAGGAACTGTAAACAATATCAAGGGCCAATTACCAAAGAGTCACGAACTTATAATTTTTTTAAAATCTAGCTTGTGCCTAAAAGAAAAAGCGAATTTTTCAAGTCTATCTCTACAGTAATACGGCTTAGCGGAAAACTTGCACGCTAGTTCAGCGCTTGGACCATTAAGGCGATGCGGCATTTTATGTGCGCTTCAATATCGCCCTTATACCTCCGTCATTTCTGAGACTGTAACGCGCAGGTAGGCAGCCCCCTTAAGGATGTCGTTAAATGACATGCCACTTCCCTTTCATCGCTTCATTTTGCGTCGTTTTAATTGTTCAACATACGTCGTCAGAAAAGGCAGGTCGTACTGTCAGAAAGCTAGCACAACCTATCTAATTTAACACTCAATTTATACTAGCATCTGTAATGAATGTAAGCGCGCAAAATACGCGTTTTTTATATGGTGATAGGCTAGACTTCACGAGCCTTGGTAGGGACCCCTGTTTTTCGCGAAAAGAATTATGCCCCACTTTGCTTCAGTGCCTTACGCACATATCAGCAGTTCTGCATAGTGGTCAGTGACTGGATATTTTAACTCTCTTGAGCCTTGGGATTCTACCGGCAAATCACAGCCGCGAGTTGTTGCAGAGACATTTTGTAATTGGCTCAGACAAAAGATCTACGGCTCTTCATATAGAAACGCTGCCAATAATCACGAAGCAGAACTGCAGATGTGTACGTAAGGCAGTGAAACAAAGTGGGGCAAAATTCTTTTCGCGAAAAACCAGAGTCCCTAGTCATAGCCTTCTTTAGTAGAAGACCGCAGCGCAGCCTTATATCTTGCAACTCTGTAAGGAAGGGTCATTTTAACATTTCTTTTCGCTCTTCAAAGGCAATGGCTGTACATAATTCATTATTGTGCCCTACATACCAGCACATCAGGTGACGCCACTGCCGTTGGAGAGACAAAAGAAATGTTACAATGAACCTTCCTGGCAGAGTTGCCAAATCAAAGGCCGCGGTCCTCTACTATAGACAGATGTGGAAAAGTTCGTGGCACTACCTATAAATAGAGCCACGATTTTATCGCAAAAAGATTTTTGCAACATTTTGTTTCAGTGTCTCGCGTGCACCTCGGCATCTCTGCTTCATGGCTATTGGCAGCGTGTCTTTGCTCAGACACGTCCCTCATTCGACTGCACCAATAACAATGAGGGTATTGTGACGTAATACGTCTGTGATTTGTCAGTAGAACCACAAGACGTGTGACAGTTAAAACGTCCTATCACTGACCATGAAACAGAGTTGCGGATGTGAACATAAGGCATGGAAACCAAACGGTGCAAAAATCTTTTCGTCATAAAATCGTGGCTCTACCTATAAATAGAGCCACGATTTTGTCGCGAAAAGATTTTTGCCTCACTTTGTTTCAATGTCTTACGTCACGACCGTCTTTAGTAGAAGGCCGTAGTCTTGAATGTGGTAACACTGCATCTGGGGCCTGCTGCCTGTCACTTCTTGGCCACACTTGTCTCTGTCACAGAATATGTAGGTATACAGAAGTGAAACAGCCAGTAGAACAGCGAACTCAGTCACACACGCCAGCGAAATGGCTTCCCGGGCCAGCAACATGGCGGAGACGCCTATCGCCAGTCAGCCAAACATACACAGGGCTGAAATCAACAACCTCGGACAGCCAATAAGCTGTGAAGTTCGCCCGTATCAAACGAGCCGCCACGTCATTTTACGTCTGTATTACTATTTAGTCTGTGACTCTGTAACGTGTATATATATATGCAGCTTTAGTGGCGTTTACACATCTACACATACTAGGGCTACCAATGAGCGACCGGCAGTAAGTCTCCGATGCAGCGTTGCCACATTCGAGACTCCGGCCTTCTACTAAAGATGGCCATGCTTACGTGCACATCGGCAGCTTTGCTCATGGTTATTGGCAGCGTGCATTTGTTCTGACTGATCTCTCATTTGACTGGTCAATAAAGAATAAGGCAATTTTGACATCATACGTCTGTGATTTGCCAGTAGAAACCCAAGACAAGTGCGAGTAAAAACATCCAATCACTGACCATGAAGCAAAGGTGCAGATGTGCGTGTAAGACACTGATACAAGTTGGGGCAAAAATCTTTTCGCCATAAAATCGTAGCTGATACCTATTAACGGTGAAGCAGAGGTACAGACGCGTGCACAAAAGGCACTGAAAAAAGGTAGTGGATAAAGTTTTTTCGCAAATCTGAGGGGCCTCTAACAATAACCTTATTCTGACTTGGGCAATCACACGAGAGACGTGGACACGCTGCCAATGAACACGAAGCAGGGTTGACGGTGCGGACGTAAGGCATAGAAACTTAGTGATTCGAAAATATTTTCTATACTGACTCGTGACTCTATATACACAGCATATAATATTCGTTTCATGCTTGTGTCTTCGATATTTTGTACACAATGGATTCATTTATATGTAGCTGTGGTGTACGGTTTTGTGTATCGTTTATTTTTTTTCTCCGTGCCAAATGGCGATTTTGGTTTTGCTAACTGGCGTCTACCATGCTCGAGAACACGGTTAGTGAGGAGTTGATCGAGTAGTTGTTGTGTGATCTTATGGTCTTTACTCTGATTACGTTTTGTAACTCTTAAGGGCGCCGCCTACCGGCGCGAGCGATGCTCAAAAGCGACGAAGCAGTAAGGTCGACCTTGAAGCGCGCATCAAATGCCGCGTCGCCTCAACGAGCCAAGCGCTGAACTAGCGTGCAAGGTTCTCACCGAACGGTCTATGGGACATTAAGCGGTGACTATATAACTTTATTGGTGGAAAGTCTGCAACTAAGTTCAGTGCAGGTCGCAATCTGAGGTGCATAAGTATCCGGTTAGTACATTTTGAAGCACGGAAGTTTGAAAAGGCAGTTTTTAGCCGTGTTGGAGGGCTTAGAAACAGTGTTTTTAATAAGCGTGGCGTCATAACAATGAGGTTTCGACCTTGTCTGAAGTTTGTTTTCTTTTCGTACGTTGGCACAATGAGCATACGTGGAATGTTTTCGTAGAGAAAACCTGTTTACAAACACACTGCAGCGTGGGGTAGGCGGTTGCTTTAAGAGAAGTTCTCGCTTGGCGCATGTACGAAGTTGTAGTGTGTAACGTGTATTCTCTTTTACGCGAAACCGCTTATTTTTTCATCCCCATATTACATTTATCTAAGAAAAGAACACACACTTGAACTTACGCTTCTATAATTTACAAGTTTAGCACATTTCTCGGGAACGTGATTTTCGGGGCTCTCTGACTGACTAAAAAACGGTTATTTTTAGATTCCTGTATCTCCAAAAATACAAACTGAACTCGTAAAGTGCAAAACAAGATGCACGTGTTAACCTTTGTTTTGTACTACGCATATTTAAGGGCCTCCGCTTAATGTCCTGTTGGATAAAAAGGTACAATGGAATCCGTACACTCCAGTTTGGTGCTCTGTGAATAGAGGCGATTTGCTTGTCGTCGAGCGTGGAACTCTGGCTTTCATAGCTACGCTGTTCTAACGTTTCAATCGAGGAAACTTGAAACAATGTTCTTAAGTTTAAGTGTGGTCTTACCTACTCTACCCTCATCGTCTGAACGTCTATTATATTGCCCCTTATCGTCTGCTGTCCGATCTCATTGGCCTTCTAAGGGCCACACTCGTTTGTTCACTTTGCCCTTCCTCGCGAAGCGAATTTATAATTTGTCTTTGTTTCACCTGCCAGTTATTTTCGCGAATACGCCCCTCTGTCTCCTCTGCTCTCTCCTTCTCTGTTCCTCTTCGTTTTCCCCTCTTTTTTTCTCCTCTTTCATCTGTGTATCCACGGAACTGTGTTTCCCCTACTACCCCCTTCTCCTTTTTCCCCCCTCCGATAATCAATACTGTGCTGCGAGCGAACAGTGCAAAAGCCATTCCACGCCCTTTCGCAGCTTCCCACACAACGATAGTAGCATACGTAGTCCTACACTGAAAAAAAAAAATTCAACTGACAAATGCGTGGCAGTATACACACTAAATTAAGGTCGTGTTCCGTTGAAAGAGTGATGCGCATGAAAAGTTACGTTGCGCAATATCGTTGACACATTGCAGTGTTCGATTCGAGTGTGACGTCAGACTTTTCCCGTCATATCTAGGGCATCAACTACACATGGTCTGAGGTAGTGCATTTCATGCGTCAACATTACCATTGCGAATGGAGCCAATTGTTTGTTGGTTACTATTTTTTTTATTTCTGTTGAATTGTTTGTTGAAAACATTTAAATTGTATCCAGTAACGGTGTGTATTTATTTATTCAGACAGGGAAGCTTGCAATGATAGAATATGATATGAAACAGGAATATAGACTAAGATGACACCTCGAAAACGCATCGCTTATGCACGTTATTCCATTGTACACATTAGATTGTTTTTAAACACATTTTGCACAGATATTGGACATGTCATGTTTCCAAAATATTATTTATCGATTAAGTAGGCTACAGAAACTTACAACTACCGTCTCCACAGAGTTTTCTATTCTTGGTTTCTTCATCATATAGTTACTTTTTTCTTCTCGTTTTAACTTTAAATACCATGCTCCCCAACACAAGCGCACTAACTTGTTCCGTTTCCAATGTGGTCATGGGCGCATGGAGTCCTGAACTACCATTTTCCACACTAGTACGCGTCAAAAATTACTTATCACGGCCTAAGAGTCGTGATTTTGTGGTGAAAAGATTTTTGCTCCATTGTTAGGGACCCTGAGTTATCTCAAATGTTTATGTATCTGCAGCCCTGCTACATAGTTTTGGTGAAAATAATTAGGCCTATGCAACTTTTTATGTCAATGCATCATCCCTAGAGCCGGTGATTTTTGGTGAAAAGAATTCTGCAACAACTTGTTTCAATGCCCTACGTGCACACCTGCAACTCTGGTCCATGGCTATTGGCAGAATATAATAGGGCAGAGGCGTGGCTCATTTGACCGCACCAACCTGAACAATGTTACCGCGACATCACACGTCCGTGATATACAGGTAGGACCCCGAGACGCCGAAAGTTAAAAACTTTCAATCACTGACCATGAAGCAGAGAAACATGTGTTTACATAAGGCATTGAAACAAATTGTTGCAGAATTATTTTCGCAATCATCACTAGCTCTACTCATCACGTTCACATATGCAACTTTGCTTCGTGGCTGTTGGCAGAGTGTGTTTGTGCAGATACGTCGCCCGTTTATCTGTGCCAGTGAAAATAAGGTTACTGAGACACTACAGGTCTGTGATTTGCGGGTGGATCCCTATGACGTTGAGAAATAAAAGAAACAGCCAATAACTGACCATGAAGTAGATCTGCAGATGTGCACATGAGTAGGAACCCTCTTTTTTCTCGAAAATAATTTTGCCCCACTTTGTTTCCGTGCCTTACGTGCACATCTGTAGTTCTGCTTCGTGATCTGTGATTGGATATTTTAACTCTCTCGAGTCTTGGGACTCTACCGGCAAATCACAGCCGTGAGGTATTGCAGACTTTATTGTAATTGGCTCAGATAAATATTATGCGGCTCTTAATATAGACACGCTGCTAATAATCATGAAGCAGAATTGCATATGTGCGCGTAAGGCACTGAAACAAAGTGGGGCAAATTTCTTTTCGTGACAAAACGGGGTCCCAACTCATGAGGTATTGAAACAAAGTTGTATATAATGCTTTTTACCAAAAATCACTGGCTTTTTCCATAGTTATTGGCAGAGTGCATAAGTGCAGAGGCACAGACTAAGTACCAGCACAGAAGCGAAATGACGAGGCGGCTCATTTCATACGGGCGAGCTTCGCCGCTTATTGGCTGCTGAAGGTTGTTGATATCAGCCCCGTGCATTTTTGGCTCCTGCATGTTAGGACAGGTTTCTATTGGCCTGGTTGCCAATTATCAGAGCAGCTGCCTTATGCTGATTGGCAGTATGTGTTGCTGGCTAGGGAAGCCATTTTGCTAGCGTGCGTGGCTGCGTTCGCCGTTCTTCTGGCTATTTCACTTCTGTATTACTAACTATTCTGTGGCAGAGACGTCGCTCATTTGACTGCGCCAATCAGAACAAGGTTACTGCGACACCACACATCAGTAATTTGCTGGAAGAACCCCGAGACGCTGAATGTTAGAAACATCCAATCACTGGCCATGACTCACAGCTGCAGATGTGCACGAATTGTATTCAAACGAATTTTGGCTAAATTATTTTCCACCAATAATCACTGACTGTTTGCAGTATGTTACAGGCAGGCAACCTGCTGTTCCAAGTATACTAGCGCTTAGGCATGTTTGGAAACTCAGTGTTGTTATTTAGAGTCACAAGTTTGTCACGAAAATATTTTATAGGCCATTCACAATAAAGTGAGCACTGAATAGAGTTTTCTTTCAGCCGTTTTGCAGTAATCTTTACTATTTTTAATATGAAAACTTCCACGTAACATTCTCAAAAGTTAACATCTATTGGCCCAATAAAATATAATCTTAATTAATTACAAGTTCTTCTGAGTGCTCAGTTTATAGTGAGCAGCCTATAAGCTCTTACTGATCGAATAAATAAGTATAAAGTTGTGTCTGCATAGTCTGTGCTTTCCCAGTAGAACAAGAATACACGCGAGTTATAACTTGGGACCCCAATTGTTGTGAAAATATTTCCGTATCAGTAATTTCAGTGCCTTACGTGCACCTCTGCAGTTTTGCTCCATTGTTACTGGCAGCACGCCTTTGTCGGAAGACGATTTTTATTTGACAACACCAATCAGGATAAGGTTATTGTGACACCACACCTCTGTGATTTGCGGGTCAAACACTAAGACGTGTGAGAGTTAAAACCTACAATCACTAAGCATGAAGCAGAGATGCAGATGTGTACGTAAGACACTGACACAAGTTGTTGCAAAATTCTTTTCACAAAAAATCACTGGCTCTAGCCATAACGCACATCTATGAATTGCAGTAAAATTATAGGGTCACCGCTTAAAGTTCCACAGAAAAACGTTACGGTGGGAACACTGCGCGTGCGTTTACGACTTTGGCCGTAGAGGCGATCTTACAATACATGTGCCGGCCGACGTACGTCGCTCGTAGCGGCTCATCGATTTTCGCGTCACACACACAAACATACCCTTCACCAGGCGGCCGCCTTAAGATGTTTACACAATTACAAACCTGGACATTTATACTCAAGCAGTAGAACTTAGAATGTTTTCGATAACATTGGCTTAAACCGAAGAATATGCTATTACTGCTTACTACGTAGGTTAAGCAGTTGAAATCATAATTTTAACCAATTACAGAAAGGATGGGTGTTTCCATTACGTCATTCGTAATTCGTCCAGTTACCGCCATCTTGCCCTAACCTTAAAAAACTAAAGGCGGGAATTGATTTGCAGTGTTGTTCAAGTTTTTCATGCTTGTAAGATACTAGCGCAGCATCGTTTACATGTCTCATCATAACTATTATTTCCTCACTATTTTTAAAACGTTTTCTACCGTAGTAGGCCCTATTCGGTGCTATCATTACAGCCATAAATACAATATTCGAAGTCTGTTTTTATTGGCTGTACTTAGGTAGTATCCTCGCTATTATGTACGCTCATTTTTCTTCTACTTTACTGCTTAGCGCTTAATGCACCAGTTTAAAATTGTAGGCTTATCGAAACGACCTTAGACAATAGGTTTTACCAACTTTATAAACAAAAAAAATGTCGAGTAACGTATTTCTGAATAATACTCTATGCCGAAAATACCTCGTGCATTTAACTGTGGCGGAACGAGTTACGCTTAAAAAAGCAATATCCTGGGTATATGTTTGTTTATAAAGTTGGCTAATATCATGGTCTAGTGTTGTCGTTTTGTAGTTTTGGATGTTGACTGTCAAAAATGTGTAGATTTGCAATGTTTTTTTTTTAGCGTTTATTTTTCTACCAAACACACACGTAAGTGCACTTATTAATATTTAAGTCTTTGACAGCGTAAAGCCCTTTCTCAACCAGAGTAAGGTTAATTCTAATACAGGTTAGAAAGATCAATGTTAAAAGTTTGGCACAGGGAAAATTTCTGCCACTTGAGCATTGGTATCGGTAATGTGTACAAACTGACCAATCACAGACCTTTCCTGAATTTTAAGTTAGGCTACATTAAGTTGAACATTTAAAACGCTAAATTAGTTTACTTTCACTTTAAAAAGTTAAATAACTTCAGTCATTTCCAAGCCTATTAAAATTTAATTTTAGTACAGTTTCATATTTATCTGGTCCCTTTGCGATAGCAGCGAAACTAGCGGCCCAAAATTTTCTTCGTTCCAAACTCTCCAATAAGAGAAAACATTTTCTTTCTAACCTGTAGTAGAATTGACCGTAGCAAGAGACACGCGGCGTATCGCAGGATCCAGGGCTGCCGGTGCCGGCGCTGCGACAGGATCTAGGGGTGCGATCTTGGCTCGAAGCAGGGAAGGTTGTATTGGCCCCGACGAGGGACCGGTTTGCCACGGTTGACCTCTCAGCGTGTTTAGTCAGTGTGCATGTTGTCCTTGTGTCTACCTGCAGTCACGTACACCTATACCCATATGCACTCCCACCCATTCCACGTCCTACACTAAACTTACGTAAGGAGGAAGAAACGCAACTATCACGGTGGATCCAGAAGCTTCATTTTGTAAACAAACGCTACCTGAACCGACTTTTATTATCCAACTAAAAAACTCTCAAATAGGTGTTTGTAAATAAGAACTTTTTTCCAACTGTGGCAAAAAGGCAAAAAGTTCTCATTAAAAGTAACCCGTCAACCGCGAAGGTCGCGTGACTAGAACGCTCAATTTACAGAGTAACTCTATGGCTCGATCACTGAAGGTTGGACAGGTTGTGATCAGTTGCATGCAAGCAATATTACGTTAGGTACCTTTCTGAACGAATGAAAATTTTACTCTGGTCACTTATCAAACGACTCAAGTTCTGACAAATATTATCTGTCTGTAGATCAGTCACAAAAGTTTGATCGTATACTAGCAGAAGTCCGAGTTTTTCATTCAAATGAGAGCTGGCCTCCTTAGTGTAGTCAGTTAGGCGCCGTTCTGTGATGTGAGAGATCCTGGGTTCGAATCCTGTCTCGGGCATGGACGCTGTGTTGTCTCTTAACCCTTTTAACCCTCGCCGGCTCTCAATACCTCGTTGTTAAAGGATCGTAAAACCCTCCTCTCACCCCACCTCATTCAAATGAGGTTACAGCTAACAAACAGAAAAGACCCAATACTAGAATAAGACCTTCTTAACATGATAATATAGGGGTTTGGAAGATACACCCCGCAGGGTATAGGGTCAACAGCCAGGAGCTACTGATGACGTCACGACCGCCATCTTGGTTTTGATTTTGACCTTAACCTCAAGGTCACCGAAGGTAAAATTTTCAAAATTTCTCGAAATTTTCTAAAATTTCAAAATTCCGAAAGCGTTTATTTTTGATCCACCATCTTGTACATCGCCTACCGCCATTTTGTTTACATACTACTTTCGACTGTACTTTGTTATTGGGAGTTAACACTTTAATAATCGAGTCAGCCACCAGTGGCGCGATTAATTGACTATTTATTTCTTGTGTCACCAACTAGGTAACGTTAATGTCACATTGTATGTAAGTTCACGCACCATGCAGTCTAGGCGGAGATATCGCTCTTACGTCTTAATTTGGTGACTAAATATAATCCTATCCATATAAAAGTATTCGATATTATTATAAAAAATTATATTTTCGCAACCTTTTCTTACCTCCCACCCGCTCGATTCCCTATAAACTAACACTATCAATCAATTTTAACATTTAAAACAATGCTTTAATTAAAAGTCTATGCCTTGCTCGTGTCGCCACCTGCCAGGGCCGACACGACACAGGTGCGAGATGTGACAAGATCTCGACGTTTTTTATGCCAGTGATGGCAATACACAGCACGCGCAGATGAGTGACGACATGAAAACTCGTAATGTTCACACCGGCGCGCGACTTCGGTCCGCGCGAACAGTAATATACCCTTGCCCCCCATCTCCCCTCAGACCACATCTCACTACTCTACCGCACGTTCTGCATATCATATACATACATACGTCTTTCTCTCTTCAAAACTATGCTCGAGCATCTACAGCTATTTCAAATATTAACACATCTCATTTCCAAGGCCAGCATGCGTACTGGCTCATGTAAGACGGATTCATACAATATAATTTGCTACCCGCTCTCTACTTTTTTGTACATATATGGGAAATCATTTCAAGAACGTTAGGATTTTATTTATATATTTCTTCCCACATTATTATTAAAATGGTAGGCCTATTATTTTTCCCCGTAAAATCTCAAGCTAAAAAAAAAAAACAATTAAAAAAAAAACAATTATTTTCGTATTATCTACATGGTAAAAACATATAATGTCTTGAAATTACGCACACTCGTCTCAGCTATAACCATCTTGCAATGGTCAATCTTGCATATTTTATTAATATATAAAACCTTGCTATAGTTCACTCATCGGCTTCGTACCGTCACAGTGCAATCTGGAACTCAAAGTGCTCGTTGCAGAAGCGACAGCTATGGTTGGACGACTCAGCTGTAGATGACAGGATGGTTGGTAAAGCCTCGATGCACAGCGGGACCGAAGTGCTCACCAAGACAAGCGATCAGCTCGTAACCATGGCTGAAGTGCTCGTAGTCACTAGCGAAGATGCTGCTGTCTCCACCGGAGTGGTTGCGAACATTGGCGAACGGCAAGCGAACAATGGCGAACAATTTGCGAACTTTGGTGATCAGCTCGCGAACTTTGACCAACAGCTCGCTATTACTGGCAAACAGCTCGCTAACTCTGGTGAACTGTGAACTGTTTAAGGATACTCTACTTCAGGGTACTATTCGAGATACTAACCATCTGGATACCTTACGTCAGAATACATTTCATCAAGATAACTTCCATCAGGATACACTGTTTAAAAAAATGTGTAAAAATACACGTACAAATCTGATAGTTTTACATTTTTGTACGAGTAAATACGGAATACAATGACAGTAAGTGTAACTATACACAATTGTTCTTGCTAAAACCAAAATATGTAGATTTACGGTTAAACATTTGCAAAACCTGTTGCCGTGTTTGTGAACTCCAACTTTACTCCAGTTTTACAGTGTTCATCTCAAAAATATTTTCGCTAATCGAAGTTGTAGTTATTTTACAAAAAATTTTTTTTGTATAAACTTACTTGAAGTACAAATGTTCAATGCGGCAGTTTACTTTAAAGTATAATAAGCTTGACCGTCGCCCATTTATTAGGTCGTGCTATATATTAGTTATACAATTCAGGAAAAATACGCGTGGTAAGAAGAAGGAAAATGTTTTTTCTTGTTCATTTGGAACAGCTTGCTAAAATAATTCCAATAAATGTCTAAACAACTTATTAAGATGACTATTAAGAATGGAATTAATGGATCTCGTATTACGAACCACATTGCTTAACAACCGTAGGTGGTCTCGTGGTTACGGTAGTTAACTGTTATCTCTAGGGTCGTGGGTTCGAATCCTTGCAGGGGCAAAATTTTCTGTAGTTGATAATAGTCGTAATTTACTCGAGATTGCTTGTAAATTACTAATCACTTAATAATTAATAACTCTTTCAGAAATAACTCACATTAATATTCCAGAAAACAATCAAAATTTTGCACCAGGTTGCCTTTTATTTTCAAATATAGGCTACTGTATTTGTTTTTTTTTTATTTAATTTTTTTTATTTTAATTTTTTTCCATTGAGGTACGGGTTATTTAACACACCAGTGTGTTAAAATACATTTACCGTAGCACTGTTATTATACGTGCATTTTATTGTATTTTTACCATTATGTGCTGTAAAAAGACACGGACATAAGTTGTGTAAAATTACACGAACGTGTGTGGAGATTGTGCTGCCACGTACATTCGTGTAAAATCACACAATTTTTTTACAGTGTAGACGTGCATTCCATCAAAAAATTTCCATTGGGATACTAGCCATAAGGATACTAACCAACTAGTGCTTCCTCTGTTTATATGTTTTACAGTGCATAAAGTGGTAGACAAGCACTTTCTTAAAAATATACAGTATTATTGTAATAGCGGAGTATGATCCAAGTTAAAACACTCAATAGGTTTTAATTTATTTATTTATTTTATTTACATAAGCTTTTAATGTAAATGCCATCGTTTATATTGTCTGTTGCCTCTATTCTTCAGTTCTTGGATAATCCGTCGTATTTCAGTTAAGTGCAAAAGTTCTCCAGAATCTCACATAATGATCAATAGACTGAGTTTGTTCACGAGTTCGTTAGGGCGTTCAGAAAATTCGTAAACAACGTGTTGGTATTCCTTCTTCTTCATATCTACCCTCGTTGACATTTCATTCTGTGGGAGTGGATGACCGAAGATGAAAATCTAACCCGGGTCCTCCCGAAAGCAAGTCCAATGTGTTTCGCTGCGCCATCTCGGGCGGTAACGGTGATCTGTAGAGCCACGATTTCGTCGCGAAAAGATTTTTGCACCACTTTGTTTCAATATCTTGCGTGCACATCGACAGATCTGCTTCGTGGTTATTGGCAGCGTGTGTCTTTGTTCAGATATGTCTCTCATTTGATTGCACCGATAAGAATTAGGCAATTGCGACATAATACGTCTGTGGTTTGTCAGTAGAAACCCAAGACGAGAGAATTAAACAATCAATCACTAACCATGTGCGCACAGATGTGCACATAAGGCACTGAAACAAATTGGTGCAAAAATGTTTTCGCCATAAAATCGTGGCTCTAGTGATAGGTAGAAACCGGAAAAATTCTCTAGTTTTCTGACCTGCAGGCTATTGCCCAAGAATATCTGTGTATTCAAGCGTACATCAGCTACTCATTGGCTGCTCTCTGACACAGAGATACCTAGGAATACCTGACTTTCGCACAAATATTTTTGCGATGGTATATTTCTGTCTCGTGTGCACGTCTGCAGCTCTACTTAATGGTCAGTGGTTGAGTTATTTAAAATCTGACTGTCTTGAGGTTCTACCAGCAATTCACACACGTGCAGTGCGACAGTAATATTATTATAAATGGCAAAGTCAAATGAGAATCATCTTTGTACATGTACGCGCTGCCAATAACCACGACGCATAGGCACAGACTTGCACGAAAGGCATTAATACAAATTGGTGTAAAAATCTTTTTGGAAAAATCATGTGCACTTCAATTGGGCTTTCGTTTAGTTACGTCATTTCTATTAACTCAGAGCCCTGGCAAATACATCAAGGACCAATTGTGAAAGTAATACGAGCTCAAAATAGTTTGAATTCTAGGTTGTGCCGAAACAGGAAACGCGAATTTTTCATGGCATTGTCAATATTGTCACTGGAATTTAAACTCTCTCTGTATTTCAAAGTATTCCAGCTCACGTCTGTTTCAGATGCCTGAATGGTCACATATTTGTGAAATTTTGAGAGTTTGTCTGTGAGTTACAGGCGTTTTGTGTCGCCGTAACCTACTTTCGACTGGCCCATTCAGGTGACGAACCTCTTCGTGCAGAGAAACAGTCCAAAATGAAGAAATTTTGGTCAGCACTTAAAGGGCTCTGTACAGCTGGCGCATGAAGAGTGTTGCAGTGTGTTAGGAGAAAGAAAATTTTTATGAGAAATACTATACTAAACGTGTGTTCGGTATATTTGTCTATGAAAAGAAAACCCATTAAAAACAATGATTCACCACTTTTGTTTTCTAGATATCGTGCTTAAAAACATGGTTTTCGAGCACCTCAAAATTGCTAAAAATGCCTTCATGGTTTTCAGGCACCTCAAAATTGCTAAAAATGCCTTTTTTAGATTGCTGTTACATACAAAATACCAACCGGAATCCTTAAAAAAAAAAAAAATAATTGAAAAACATACGCTGGACAATACACTGCACTTTACGTAACTGAAATATTAAAGTCACCGCTTAAAGTCGTATAGAAAAAGCCAACGGCTGAAACACTGAAGGACGTTATCTCACCCCGCGCATAGAGGCGACATGGTTGCTGACACATGAGCCATTATAGACCTTATCACCTCCTGATTCCGTGCCTCAATCGCGGCATCTAGCTCCTCTTATATAGGGCTCTTTAAGAGTGCGTGGTAGATAAATAAACGCTGAAATCTTCAATTCACTTCTACGCTATTTTCGAAGAAATTGTAGTTGCCAAATTTATGAGTAAATATTTATCCTAAATTACTAATTCATTACGCGTGATTTTTTACGCTGAAGTTAATTGCACGAGGTATACCGGCGTCAGAGATTGTGTCTCAGAATTTCGTAACACTGGAAACAATTGTGTTTAAAACGTGACCTAAAACTATTGTCTAGGCTTGCTATTGTTTAATGTTCGCAAACTATGTTCAAGAAACCTACAGTTATAGATTAATGCTTTCAGCGTTAAATTACGTACTACGCCCTCTTAAGTTGGCCGCCAAGCGGTGTGTAGTGTTTCGGCCGTTACAAAATTATTTGAAAAAGGTTTGACGTGTATGAGTAGGGACCCCTGGTTTTCGCGAAAATAATTTTGTAATAACTTGTTTCAGTGTCTTACGTACACATCTGCATCTCTGCTTCATGCTTAGTGATTGTATGTTTTAACTATCACACGTCTTAGTGTTCTACCCGCTAATCACAGACGTGTAGTGTCGCAATAACCTTGTTCTGATTGATGTTGTGAAATTAAAGACGTCCATGCACAACAGCACGCGGCCAATAATCATGAAGCATAGCTGCAGGTGTGAACATAAGGCACGGAAACAAGTTGTTGCAAAATTATTTTCACGAAATTCAGGGGCCCTTATGCATGAGTGACACTTGTTTGCGAATAGCATTCAAGGAACTTTAGATGTGGCAAACCCATTTCAAGCTCGCGAGTACTCGTTATCATATTTTCTAGCGGCTGTCAAATGGCAAAAAATTTGTAATTTTGCGGCCATTTTCCTAGGTATGAATATCTTTGTGGTGAAGGTTGTATGTTTTTTATAAGGTATACACGTGTACAATACACCTTTGCCTTTAGTATGACGTCATATAATGATAAGGTCAAAACTGAACGTCTCGTAGAGGTGAGTTGTCGCCGAGAAGACGGCACGCTTAGTTCGGTAACTTGCGCATAGAGGACCTCTAGCATGAGGCGTGACGTGCATGTTGCTCGCTTCTAGGCCTCGAACACACAAAATAGGCTTACCCAGGCGGCCACCTTAACAGCGCGGTTTTCAGCAAAATTCGGTTTCCTTATGATATAGATGAGAAAAAAGAAGGAAGGAGTAGGTTGGATGTGAGATCAAAATTTCTACTCTGGGCGAAGAAAACCATAATATTTCGTACCCGGTTATGTAGCGAGAGTAAATATTTTCGTTATTTCTCGCTGTGTGCAAGAGTATGAGTAGGTTCAGTTAAGAAACGTAAGCACGGGACATGTAACGCAACAGTAGAATCGTGTGCACGACTAGAATCCATGTGCAAAATTAATTCACGATTGAATTTTTACTATAATGTTCAGCCAATGATATTTTTTCTTTGATTAAAATTTCTTATTCTAGCTTTGCTTTATTCTTGTGTATTTTGGAGGTTAAACCAACATGGCAGACATTCAGTAAATCCTTTTCTGTGGTGCCGCGGTGGCCGGATGGTGAGACCATTCTCCTCCCACCAAGGCGATCCGAGTTCAACTCCCCATATTGTCGCATGTGCGAATCGTGCCGAACGATACCGCTGGTCGAAGGGTTTTTTCGTGGATATTCCGTTTCCCCCTCCTTATTGTTCCGGCGCTGCTACCTGCATCATGTGACTCCTCACCAGCGCTAGATGCCGCGTCTGAGGCGGGAAAACATGCAGGCGATAAGAGCCAGACTGGCTAGTGCGACGACGATAGTATCGCCTTTACGCACAGGGCGAGAAAACGGCGTGCAGTGTTTAGGTCATTGTTTTTTTTCCTATGGGACTTTAACTGATCACTAGGGCCACGATTTTGTCGCGAAAAGATTTATGCCCCACTTTGTTTCAGTGACTCACGTGCACATCGGCAGTTCTGTTTCAAGGTTATTGGCAGCGTGTCTTTGTTCATACACGTTTCTCATTTGACTGCACCAATCAGAATAAGATTATTGTGACTCCGTACGTCTATAATTTGCCAAGGCAAGTGAGAGTAAAATCATCCAATCACAGACGATGTAGCAGAGCTGCAGGTGTGCACATGACGCATCGAAACAGAATGTTGCAAAAATCTTTTCGCCATAAAATCTTGGCTCTACTGATCACCCAATTTTTTGTATTTTTATGAAAGGTACCATAGCCATCTTAATTAGAAGGCCGTGGCCTTAAATCTGGCAACCCTGCTAGGAAGAGTTGTTTTAACACTTATTTTGTCTCGCTAACGGCAGTGGCTTCCCCTGATTCGCCGGTATGTTGTTCACAATAACGAATCAGGTACAGCCATTGTCTTTGGAGAGCTAAAATAAGTGTTAAATAGAGACATGAACTTTTCGCGAAAAGAAATTTGCCTCACTTTGTGTCAGTTACTTGTGTGCACGTCTGCAGACTTGCTTCACGGTCAGAGATTGGATGTTTTGACATTCGTGTGTCGTGGGGTTTTACACGCAAATCACAGACGTGTGGTGTTACAGTAACCTTATTGTGATTGGTACAGTCAAATGAGAAACGTCACAGTTCAAAGGCACGCTGCCAATATCTATGAAGCAGAACTGCAGAC
>PNEQ01099180.1:0-17959 GCA_003012365.1 Medauroidea extradentata | reverse complement strand
GTACCAACAAGGTGGTGCTATGATAAATTTTAATGTTTACACTTTAAAGAAAATGAAAAATGACAAACGTAAGTCAGAGGCACTCCACTCGCTGGTTTATGTTATTGTAAAATTTCACTCCACCGGAGTTGTCTTATTTTCGCAACAGATTTCACTGGCTTCGCCACATGCACCATATTGGGTGAGTCGGGAACCGAACGTGGTCCCCTCCAGCAGGATCCCTCAGACTGCAGCGATACATATACCACCGGACCAGCCATTATTCATTACACGGTTCAGTTACCTTTACATACTTATATTCAAAGTCAAACAACAAAAAAAAATAATAATTATAACTACTACCTAGTTCAGATGATCAGGCAGGGTGGGTGCATCACAGTACCTATTTACAGAATGCTAGAGATAGTGTTTGAAATAATTGAAAACATATTAACTAGTAAAAACTTTAATGTCAGAATGTAAAATTCCGTACAGTATCAACCCATGCACTACATGCAATTTTTTTTTCCACAAAAACAAAATTGGAAACATGCGAAACAAAGTTTACTGAACCAACAGGGCCTGGAAAAGTTGGGTTAATCGTACATTACAGACTGCTGGAAGGCTGTATTATAAAGGAAAAATTAAGTGTGAAAATATTTAATATCAAATTGTAGCTAGCAAACAGTAAATACGCAATGCCAGCAATACTATCAAGCTGCGTCAGTGCGTCGCTTGCTGCAGACCCGCTGAAATGAACAATAAAACCTCGTTAATTCGAAGTGCTCGGTACCAAAATTTAGTACTTCCAATTACATACCGTAACTTCAAATTACCGTATTTACTCGTGTATAGCACGCACTTTTATTCCAAAACAACTGATAAAAATTCAGGGGTGCGTACTATACACGGAAAATAGAAAAAAAATATGTGAAAGAAAGGTCAGTGGTCAGTTGAGTGGAGGCAGTGGGAAGGGGGGAGGTGAGAAAGCGAAATTAAAGCCGTAAATTGACGGGTGTCAAGAGTACGAAGCAGAGAAAAATAAAAGGCCGGCGGTCGGTCGTGATGGGGGAGGGAGGGGGGAGAAGTCGAAGTTATAGTGGTAAACGGACGGGTGTCAACTGTGGGAGGCAGAGAGAGAAAGTTCTCAAGGCCAGGTAAGCAATCCATCCATGGGGAAGAAAGAAAGAAAAAGGCGTCATTGTTCTCCTTTTCCCCCTTCCCCAGCCACCACCTGGGAAAGATATTTGGCGTTCTTGACCAGCTATCTTTTCATGGGAAAGGAAGGAAGAAAAAAAGAGCGTCACTCTTTTTTTTTCCTTCCCCACCCCCTCAAACACACCAGGAGAGATAAAAAAAAGGCAAGCTTGCTGCTGTCAGGGCATGTTATCTTAGGGGTGAGGGTATCTCAATGGCTTAAAGGAAGAGGGGGGGCCAAGCTGCAAGGCACACACCCGCGAGGCGAGGGCTGGCAGATAGCAAGCGACTTTGGCAGAGAGACAAGCCACCCTACCCCTCCTGGCTCGCCACCACCCTCTCTGCCTTCACACTCTTACAATGTGAATGTTATCTCATGAAATGTTCATTGTGTATGCAGCGCTAAGCCATTGTGCACCTAGATCCAATGTCTCACTCATATGGTCCGACGAACGGACATTTACACACTCGCAGGACGGCGTGTGGTGGCATGGAGAACCGAGACAGAGATAGTAATTCATTGCTCTGCTAGAATGAGGTACAGTACAGCGCACTCTCTAAGCAACGACAACTGCTAACAGAGTACAGTGTATGCTGCAGCTACACAGCTGACATGGGGGCAGATGGTACATGGGTAAATACGGTAATAGCATGTAAGGTAATACCACAAATTGTGTAACTACAAAATTTTTGCTCTATATCACTAAAGATAAGTGACTTACAATGGATGCTACAGTATCAACAAAAACCTTGCCAGCAATGACACTGCAAAAAAAAAAAAAGTTAAATTTTAAAAGAAAGACAACCTTAATTATTACACAATCATAAAACATTATAAATGAAATGATGGCATCCAAAAACGTTATATACTACAAGATTCCTTCAGTAAACATTTGCTAACAGCAACAAACAAATGCACTGCTACAGCACTGAGGATAATATACCGTAGTAAGGTATCAAATTTAAATAATTTTAACTATTTAGGCTTGGTAAATATTTTTCACAAATCCTTCTTGCTGTAGACAATGAGCTAAAATTTTCTCAGCACCACAAAACACTTACACGAGCAGCACTTTCCAGCTGCGAAAAGTAGGGCTGGCGTTCTGGTACTGGAGAGGATGCTTCAAGCCGTGTATTTATGTTGTCGCGCTCGCAGGCAATGTCCACTGGCAGAGGCACAATCTCCTGTGATACGAGCTCGCTAGCACCCACATCCTCAGTGTCCAGCTCATCCCCTGAGAGAAAACATGCAATACGTGATCAACTCTCAGCTAATATGAGTCTTGGTTTCAATTTCAAGAAAAATTAATTATAAACTAACAAAATTGATAAGGGGGGGAGGGGTAAACCAGAAAAGAAAATGTGAACTATTAAAAATTTTTTTACATCATCACACAAAACAAAAGCTTCTGTCATAAAAGAAACAGGGAGTATACCCAGCAGGAACTACAATATTAACTGGGCAGATACGGAAAGAAGGCATTATAGCCAGAGTGCAGTTTTGGTAAAGAATCTATTCATGGCCGATGGGCGATGGTTGATCAATTAAAATACAATAACTTTAATAATACTATATTTCACAATTTGTATATCTTTTCACAACATAAAATTTGTTACTGAAGTTACATTTCCCTCAAAATGAAAGTGAAACTGCTTAAGTCAAATTCAAAGCTGTCATGATTATAGCCATTTTAGTACTGCACATTCAGTGTGCATTCAGAAAAAATTGTCTGATGTATTGTACTTATCTGAAAACAAGATGCTTTAAGGCATCAAATTATGCCTAAAATTCACACTTTAACTTGTATTCATACATTTAAAAATTTGGTTGGAGCAAATAGTTTCCAAAGCTTTAAATATTACAAGCAAAGCTGACTAAACTATAGTAAAAAACTTTTTTCTCACACCTACAACAAAAAAAGTTAAATATACCAGTGCTTATCAACTCAACATAAACAAAGTTTTCACGCACATGTGTCCACCCACACATGCATGCACACTAGTGAATAAGTCAATAAAATTGTATTATTTAGAAGTATTTTTTTCCATCTACAAAAAAATAATAATTACAAACAAAATATATATAAATAAAATTTTAGTGCTTAATCTCTTAGCCTAAACCAAGTTAGTAAATACTGATCTACACATACCACACACCATAAGAACTAATAGCAATCTCTGCATGACAAAAGACAAAATGGTATACATATACAGTGAAACATCTACCCATCGTTTTTCAAGGGACCAATGAGAAAAAACGATCCATGCAAGAAAACGAAATATGCGGGAAACATAACCCCCCCCCCCCCCCTCACATAAAAATAAACTAAAAACATAACCTCAAAAATTACTTTCAATTTATAAATCACATGAAAATTTGCACTTCAAATATGTGTGTATTGAATATGGTCGTAGCTCATTTGTATTACCGACGATCTAGTTTAACGTAAAGGTGGCAATCCTTGACATTTGGCGATGTCAGCATGCTTTTCACCGGGACATTTCTTTACCTCCTTTATTTCAAGGCATTCTTCAAGTGAGCGAACAGATTTTGAAGGCCGCAACATTGTTACAGGAATAATTTATAAATACATTTCACAGGCCTTAAAATAAAAATAGTGTACTCCACTTGTTAACAAAATTCACAAAACTGTTGCTAGGCCTATCTAAACAGAAAACGTAACAAGAACAAGATACGTATTTACAAGGTGAAACGTAACCTCTCCGACTCGTGCGCTTGCGCTCGGCTGCCTTCGGCTTTACTCGGAAGTGCACAAAATGGCGGAAGAAAATTCCCAAAATTCTTGGCGTTACTGTAATTTATTCACACTTTACTGAAATGTGAAAATAAATGCAAACATTTACAATAGAACAAAATGCATTTGTACACAATGCGTGTTCAAAATCTATTGAAAATTATCAACTTAAAAAAAATATTTCCTAAAAAAAAATTTCGTTTTACTGTTGGTGGCAACATGTTTGTTGTTCTTGTAAATCGAAAATACGGCAATGTTTGTGCTTACACACACACAACCTACAGTACATAAAACGTTTCTTAAAATAAGATGAACGATTGCCAAACTTATTTGAAACAATGATGAAATTTATAGTCAAACCAAACCAAACATATTACGTTCGTCCAAATTTTTGACAACGGTAAATGTTTGCCTTGTGCAGTTATGATATGTTTTTTACACCTGTTTGTTTCGAGAAGTATATACGACGTGGTATGAAAACGTAAAATGTAAGTTAACTTTTTTTGTTGTTGGCGAAAATGTCTGAATGGTCGATGCAAGAAATTTATGAATATATGAACGATCCATATGGGTATATTTAACATTGTTTATATAGGCAATTTGTTGGAACAGTAAAAACATGGATCTGGGATAACGAAAGAAACGGGAACGATGCAACGAGGTTCCACTGTAACACATTCTTAAGATGAAATACCAATAGCCTAGAAACTAAACCAATTTAAGACCTCTAATGTGACCATGACCAAAATTTAAGTAATACTACTGTAGTATATTTTTGAAGTTCTTCGAGTGCTTTGTCAACATTTAAGTACTGTCAGATACTAGGGGTGTGCGAAGCTTCGCATTGTCGAAGTCGAATCAAAGATTTTTGTTCCTTCGACTTCATCTTCGACCAATAAAAATCTTCGAGTTGAAAGTCGGGCGAAGATAATCACAATTCGCGCCAAAACAGACAAAATTATTTGTGTGGAGCAGGTAATTTTCCGTTTATTTGTAATTGTATTATTCTGTATAACTTTCACTTAAAAACTCAAATTCATGGCACAGTGGTGAACTACAGTATTTATTTTGTTTAGGCTAAATTCAGCGGCACAATAATCCAACAAAACTACGCCGGCGCAACGAAAACAATATCTGTAGCCAGTAAATCAGTAAGTACAGTAAAGTACCATTTATCCAGACTTCCAAACACCGAAATATTCTAAATAACTGACATATTAAAAATATTTCCCTACACACCTTACGCATCAAACATTTTTTTTAGCTCAATACCACTGTAATTTCTGCTTTCCCGCGAATATATATTACGTAAACAACACAGAACTAAGATTCATAGAAAACTGCATACAGGTAGTACTGCAAGCTTTAAAGTAAAATCAGCATTAAAGTGGTCCCGATCATGGTCTTAGAAATATGACCATGGTCCCGATCACAAATGAGAAAGTCTTAACGGAGTGTGATGCCTCCATGTTGCTCATTCATCTATGGTGTTGCCAACGATGTTGTTGTTTACGTTTCCCGTTCTATATTACTGCGGCGATTTATTATGACTTTAATCTTAAACCGTAAAGACTGCAGATTCATTTAAATCAGAATTGCCATTTTCGGTAATTTTAGTTTTGTCATCGGCGATAATGAACAAAGAAATTAACCTCTTGTACAAAGTGGAAGTTTGTGGTTGTAAATAATGGCTTCTTCTAGCGGTTGGAAGGGAGTAGGCCTAAAATGTTTCGTCTCGTAGGCAGGTGTTCATGTTACATTAAATTAAAGTTGGTTTTGTTCAGATACGTAGACATTTAAGTATTCCGTAATATAATTTCGAGTTATGGAGGTTATAATCTCACTAAAAAAAATCCTCGTTTATCTTCTGCACCCCCTGTTTCGAACCCAAAAAATCATTAGAAAAAAATTTGTTAGACTACATGAGTAAATACTGTATATTTAAATATTTTTTTCATTACCAATTGTTTGTGATAAATATTTTTCTTTGCTGCCTGATGCGAAAAAAATTAATTTCTTCGACTTCGACTTTCCTTCAACATTCCTTCGCACAATTCAAAATTCGATTCGACTTCGCTTCGCATATAAAAACCTACCTTCGCACATACCTATCAGATACATACAATGTCAGACAAAATTTACTATACATGAGGTAAAATGGGCATCTCGTGTTCATTTCTGAACCTAAAATGTTGACTGAAATTGTGCTGAACATGTACAATACATAAAAGGATGTGCCTTATCAGCTGTTAAAGTATACAGTAATAAGATATGTGAAACAGAGTCTAGAATGTTATACGTATGACTGTATACAACACTTGTATGGTTACATTTTCTCACCATAGTATTTTCGTTATTCCGTGAGAAACATGAAACTAAAAACAGAAAAGCAGCATTGCATGAAAATAAGTCAGAAAAAAGAAAATATCGTACTGTACATTACAAACTTGTTTAATGTTGTACATTGGGTGCAAAATTTCAAATTAATTTAAACAAAAACTTCTTACGTGGAAAAAAAAGTTTTATTTGATTTGTTTTATGCATATGATACACCTGGCATTGCATTATCTAGCAGTACAGTCACAGCTGGACTTCTTTATATAGGCACACACTATATTTTCACCAGACAGACTTACACTCCCAGCATAATTTGTCATAGAAGGTAACATAACAACTGTGTAACAGCAAACTTACACACACAAAATGATGATTGCAACAGGATAGACTGAATGGGAACCCCTAACATACACGTAAGGCTAGAAGATTGCTGGGTGGCTTGTTAATTTCATGTAATAACCAGCACAGTAATTAAACTGTGCACATAACCAGACGCAAACATTTATCATAAAAACAATTAAAAACAAACAAACCATCATCTGCATTTGGCTGAAGCTCTTCCGCACTATTCTGCTGCAGAAGCTCTTCACATAAGCTCAGGTCAAACCCCCGAAATTCTAAGAACACACAAAAAAATACATAAAACATAACTGTTTGTAAAAAAAAACACCATGAATTATACAAAAAAATGTACCCTTTCGTATTTAAATACAAAATCATTTCAGTTTGACTAAAAAAAATATGTAAAATGATTTCTTACAGCAAATAAACTAACCTGTAAATAAATTCTTAAATAAATACAAAAAAACTATTGTTTGGACATGGATAAAATATAGGTAGATATTAAGTTATACAATACAGTCAACTCCCGATTTAAAGACCCTTCACGGTTCCCGGGAATAGGGTCGTTATTTCGGAAGGGTTATTATTAGAATTTTGACAAATTTTCGGCGATCCCCGACCTCTAAAATGTCAACATTTACCGATTTTGTCACAATTTACTGTTTTTATCATTGAATCGGCGTTCACTCGTCTTTAGAGCAAAAATTATGTGTATTTTATAAAATTATACACATTTACTTTGAAAAGTAAACACATTGTTTTTAAAAGTATGCCAATGAAGTGGATCTACGACCTTTGTTCCTTCAATATAAATCATAAATGTTGCCAATAACATAAATTCTTACGCCCGCTACGTCCATTTTGGGATGTTATTTTCAAGAATACTGCAATAAAGTTAATTGAATTAGTATTATTCCTCAGTAGAGTGAAGTATTTTTGAATAAATAGATACACTGTAAGTGGATATATGACCTTTCTTTGTCTCAAAATTAAGCAAAAACGTTGCTGGCAATATCGATTCTTGCACCCACAACGACAGTTTTTGGAAGTTATTTGCAAGAAAGCTGCAATATATTTTATTGAAATAGTAATATTTTCCTAAAGAAAGACGTATTTTGAATAAATGATACTCTGGACTTGCAGCAATGTCGTTGATTGAAATAGTAATTAGTTTCAATACGCACATACAATGGTTGACATCTACGACTTTTCTTCGACACATCAGGCACAAACTTCGCCAGCAACGGTAATTCTAGTTGGCACAACACACATTTTGATAAAGCTGTTTGCCTCCTGGGACCTCGTCTTGGCAGCGAGCGAGCGATCACACAGACACGTGGACGATTTTGTGTGAGCAAGGACCTATCCGGAAACTGATTAGTTCAAAAACAACATAAACGACGTGTCTACTGCGTCACTTGTGCCACTTTTGACCACTACCTAGTCACAGCTCCTGACGCTCGCTCAGCAGATGGGACGTGATGATAACACTACTCCCTTTGTTTCATAGTTCTTTCTCTCTTTAGATCAGCTGGCCATGTGGAAATAATCTGCTTGTATAATGATTCTACTCTGTGAGCGAGTTATTTATACACTTCACCAAAGTACGTGGAGAGGAATTTGATACTCAGTTACAATTTGTTCACATACAGTAAACAATTACAAACATCAAGATGTTGATAATTGTTAGTAAACTTGGATAACACATTCACAGAACAACTTTAAACCTACACAATGATGGTTCACATTTTCTTTTCACCAACGTAGTCAAGTGTATCCACAGCTGTTATTTAAGGACGAGCTGATTGCGCGTGTGGGTGTGTGTGGGCGTGAGCGCACGTGTGGGCTGGTGACACACCAGACGCGCTGTTGTCACATGTCCTGCTACTGCCCTATGCTAAGCATATCAGAGACACGCACCCGACGGTTGGTAGTGTCAATTATGAACTGTTCTACTTTCACTTGTTAAAAGAATAATGATTTATAAACATTACTGTGTATATATCATTAAATGACATGACAGTAATTATATTTAATAGCATTTAGTTAATAAAATGGAAAAAAGTAATAAAGCTTAAATAAACATGGCGTATAATCACAATATAATAGGCACAATGACAGACTACCGTATCCAAGGGCACGAGAAATCAGTGGCAAATAAGTTACGGCATGCACATGATGAAAAAGAGGTGAGTGAACTGCCTTTTTTGGAGTGGTTGGCTTGTGGAGGGAAAAAGGTGGGCGGCTTGCTGACTGGCCGGGGGATGGGAAGGGGTGTTCGGGCCGGCTGGCTGGCCATCGCGTTGCACGGGAAGCAAGGGCAGCAACGTATATTTTTAGTACAAACACACCGTGTGCAGCAGTACAGTTTTCGAGAAATAACAGCAAAAATTTGCTGCCATAATAAATGCAACACCTTTTTCTGCTATTTTCTTTCAATTAAAATTTCTTTCAATTTACCACGGTTCCTGGAAAAAGGGTAGTTACTTCGAGAGGGTTGTTATTCCTGGGGTACGGTATGAAAGTTTAAAATTAGTTTTGCAAATTATTTCCTCTTTCCACAAAGAATCTAAAGGTTTCTAAATAGTTTCGGACATCGCCAAATACTGCAACAAACATTTTGGTTCTACTGTGAAAACCTTAGCTTCAAGATTCCAAGAGAGCATTATTATCTATTAAATATAGTATTTTGTACAATTTTAACATTTCTGAGAAATTGTAATTCCATTTTCCAACAATGAATATTTTTGTTAATTTTAATTACGACATACAGTGCATCAATTTAATTTTTTCAGATTAGTAACTGAAATATTTTTTTAGTTGTATGAGATTACAATCAAATAGTATCAAGCAGTTTTCCTTCTCTCCTCTGTTACATATTTTCATAATTTCAATCATTCCATAATCCAGACGAGAGACAAACTTCTATCGCTGCATTACAACTCCAAGATACAGCATGCAGACCAGCCAACTTCCAAAGATTCCTATCAGTAAGATTTCCAAAATATTTAAAATTTGACTAAATCAAACGCGGCATTTCAAGTGCTGTGTATGATTAACTGCTATTAAAAATTATTGTGTTAATAATATTCGTCTACAAAGCTACTTACATTAAAACTTAACACACAAATATTTTAAATATACTATAAAAATATTTGCCACCATTGCTTACATCATAAAAAAACAGAAAATTAATAAGGGAAATAAACTACTGAATGTTATACCGGTAGTACTTTGTTATATCAGAGTAAAATACAAATACAACTCTAAATATTTATTGAAACATTTACACAAACGTATGTACTTGGTTAGGTGTAGATTAGTTTTTAATTTAATTTTTACATACAGAAGACCATTTTTATATTACCTGGTTATTAAACAATTTCTAGTACCGCACAGTTCCGCATTTTCTGACGATTGTGTGAACACAACACACTGGGTAAACACAACTCTGCACAGAAGTGCCTATGAGGTTATATTTTCACGTCTTAAATTTTATTTATGTTCCTATGTTTCGCGAACGCTAAATACGCAACTGCTGATACAGGAAGCACCTGATCTCAAATCTACCGTCAAAATAATTAATTAAAAATTTGTAAATGGCCTAAAATAATTGTTTATATACCGAACGTCGCGGGGCTACACATACGCGACGAGATAAAACTTTCTTATTATTTTGTTCTCTTCACATTTTCCCGAGCTAAGTTTTTTTAATTAGTACGCGCAAATAGTCAATATGAAAGGCAAATTAGCTTCACAGAAGCAAAAAAATTGCGTACCGGTACCACAACGCATGTAAACAGACGAGCCACAACCAACGCCATTTTGAAAACAACAGACTGTCAAAACGACAAGATTTGACCTGACCGGCTCGACTCTGCAGTTAGAGTTATAATCGAGAGACAAATAATATGGTACAATGGCTACAGATGTAGTACAATTATTCTCGAAAGTACGGTATCATCTGCTTACTTCGTTATTTACATCACGATAACTTAGTATAAAGTACGATACACGTACCATAAATACAATATTCAAGGTACTCAAGGTAGTACGGCGTTGGAAATCGTGCGATTTCGCCGGCAAGGGCACACAGAAAATTCGTAAAATTTTTTAGATACGTCCGTAAAACCGTAATATCTCAAGATTTCCGTACAAATGACGGACAATCCCTAAAAGTTGGCAGGTCCGAGCATGTTATTACAGTGTTACATTATAATCTGATGTACCGTACTATACATGCCTTTTTTACTGTATCTCATAGTGTCTGTAAGTCACATTTCAGCACACCATCACTGAAGATGGCACATTCATTGCATTTCTGTCACACTTTTCTTTTCGATGAATAAACATTGTAACCCTTGGAGAGATTTTACGTTGCATCAACGCATAGTTTTGTTTAAATGAAAGTTTAAATAAGGCATGACTTGTGGTGCTGTGACCTACAATTTAATTTGACATAACTTAATACATAAATATTAAGTTTTATTTGCACTTTTTTTTCTTTCAATTTTCTAAGTAAAAAATCCCGATCCCGCCCTGTTTACCGCAGGAAATCATTTTTCCTGCCCGAAATTTTCCCGAACTCTTAATTCCCTTTCCCACCCAGCTCTACAAACAAGGTTTCACTGTATTAGTAAATTCGCTATTTATTTATCCTTAAATGAATTTATAGTATTTTGCAATAGTATTTCTGGCTATTTATTTATTTTAAAATATATCTACATTATAAGCAATGTATGGCATCTGCTTTATATACTACATATGTTTTAGTTGTTTTTCATGCAAACAAATTACAGTAATTTCTATTAAAAGGTAGTAATATTATATTGAGTGGTGCTCTCTGCATTTTCCTGAGGGTTTTAATGGGGAAAGGAGTTTTGGAATTGAGGGCTTGTTTTTCCTTGTGGAATGTTAGTGTAAGCCCCGGTCGCCGGTGCTAGGGCTCCTCCTTCAACATCAGACCTGTCACTCCACTGGCCATGGAGTGGTGGGCCTGGGGGAAGAGGGGAGTGTCTAATTCCGGTGGCCGGAGCTCTGGTCGGCGAGTTGAACTGAGAGGGGCACTGGAGATGGGTGCTCACTCTTTGGTCAGGCTTGAAGGAGTCAACTCCACATTTGGGAGTGGAAAGTAGTTTGACTCTACTGGTAGGCTAGTAGCCTGAGTAGAGGAGTTCATCAGAACAGTGAAGGTAGATGTTAAGGTCCCACGATCGCCGAGTGCGCACGGGAATGGAGAAGTCACCAGGACTACAGTTGGTAAATGTAGTGACTGTGGGAGTAGCAGTCTTTGGATGTTGGCTAGATTGACTTTAATTATGTCGGCTGTTGACGATGTCTTCAACGGTACCACAGTGAGCGTGATACTTGCAGTTTTCCTGAGCTTGATCCGAGGTCTTAACGAAGATCCACGCATATAAGGCTTTTTCGTCTTTGTTCCTTCTGGTGAAGGGAAGGGAGCCCTCCATACATGACTCAAAAGAAGTAGGCCTTCATTATTGAATTGGTCATGGGATACATAACTATGCTGCAAAGTGTACAGTTTGAATAGAAGAATGAGAGAGAGAGAGAGAGAAAGAGAAAGAGAGAGAGAGAGAGAGAGAGTAAGAGAGAGAGAAAGGGGGGGGGGGTTTGTATATTGCAGAGTAAGATATTGTTTAGAGAGAGAGGCTTTAAGCGTAACGATTTGGACGTAATCTGGTACCTTGTGGTATTTAACGTTCACGAACTGTAAAGGGATTGTAACCTGTGTTTGAAGAGTGAATACTTTACAGTAATCTTAAAATTACTGGCTGTTCCTTTTCTTGCTCAAGAATGGTGTGAAAGCAACATTATTCTCTAATTGCTATAAGCATGTATTAGCTGATACGTATATTCTTTACGAGTCTTGCCCCATCTACATGTGTGTTGAGGAAAACTGGAAATTTACAAGAAGGCTGGAGCCTTGACAAGTAAATTGGCCAAAATTGTGGGTACAATACAATCCCCAGAATTATACAGTAAGTGCTCAATATACATCGGGGTTAGGTTCCTAAAATAGTGATGCAAATTGGAACAACTTAAATTGAGTCATACCAGCTGCTCACACCCTACAGCCATATATTACCCGGTTGGCTGGCAAAATTAACTCTAGCACTAAAAAATAGATTAATGAGATCACACAAGAATGGATTAACTGAATCATCCTAAACTGGCGACAATTGAAATTGGAAAATTGTAACCCAAACATTAGCAACATTAATCCGAAAAGATGTAAAGCGGTACGTTAATCGAGGAGTCACTGAACTGATAAAGGTACAATTTTAATGCCTGGCATATAGGCAACACTCTTAGAATTTAGTATGTATTATGGTAAGCCTGAATTCTGTGTTATGGTCAACTGTGGATTATGAATTATGATCAATTCTGAATTCAGTGTTTTCATATTTTAGTTTCTGAATTTAAATTATACTAAATTTCTGCAATATAACCATACTTAGGAGTCTGCATTATGGTATTATTATGGTTTCAGCATCGTGGTGTATTCTGGGGTTAGCGTTGTGGTACAGATATTGTTTTATTTAGAAAATACTAAGCCATCTATTGAGTTTGTTCATATGGTACTCCTGCAATGAAATTATTAAATGTTGTGGTCATTCAGCACTGTGACAGACAGAATACCTGTTGAGAAAATAATCTTCACTCAGCCTTGTAGAGGGGAACATAGGGGAGGCAATGTAGGGGAGAGTTCTCCTGAACTGTCGTGCTGGAGAGAGTGAGAACATGTGACACTGCTGATGCCATACAAACTGCATTGACAACATCGCTTCCTGATAACGTACTGTACACATCACATGTGCTAGAGATCTCGTTTACCCTTACTCAACCACCACCAATGCATTTTGGTCATCTGCACATTATTTTCTCAGCTGGTAGGTAATAGCACCACACAGAACTTTTCTCTCTCAATCGGCATTGTGATACATCTGGTGTCCAGGACTATGGTAATCGGTGATTTGGTTTTTCAATGTTGTACCTATTGCAGTCCCAAGTCAGTTTACCTCCCATTACTTGAGTGGGGTTAGCTTCATGGTAGGGAGCTTGCTTCAAGAGTGCCAACAGTAGGTACCATTATAATGTTTTAACTTAGTTCTGACAATATTTAAGGAGGCAGCTCAATAAGATGTCTTAGCAAAATCTATTCCACATTATATTCTCCCTTGCAGACACTGGTTATAATATTAAATGGGGATCCCAAGAAGCAAAAAAAGAACCCTAACCTATAAAATCCTACAAAACAAACGCAATGTACAACACAACATTTTTCTACAACCCTTCTACAATAAATAATTACAAGTAAGTACCTACCTCCCACTTCGTCATCTTCAAACAACCTTTTCAAATTTGTCAACGTACCTGCAACACAATTATAAAAGAAAAAAAAAATATTGCAGTATTAATCTGTATTTTAAATGCAGTACTAAAGACACCAAAAAGGCACAACAGCAATAGTTTACAACCTTCACAAATTATGCTACACATGACAACTTACGAAATGTAATCAAATACAGATAATTTGGGCTAATTCTTGACCTGGATTACCTTTCACAAACACAAGAATCAATAACTACAGTTAAAATTCTAGGAACAACATAAACACAGCATGACTAAAGTGAATCTCTTCCAAAATCTCAATAATGTATGTCAAATATCTGTGTGTATATATATTCATTTTCAACAACTAGACAAAAGTTAATTAATCACGAGCATATATTCTTCCCTCCTCTCGCTCTATTATGGTTAACAGAAAGAAAATGAGTCTTTGTGTAGAGATTATGATGTGTAGATAATCCAACATTGCCTCTAATTTTGATTATGCTGTGATCAAATAACAGTGAAGAGATTTTGGTCCGTGCTTAACTTTGACCTCTTGAGCATTGGGGAGGGTGATATGAGTAAGCTACAAGCAAGATATGTAAGATATATATTTTGTACCATGACTATGACACAAAGAATTTAAGTAATTAATAGCAAAACTCCCTTTCTCACACCCCTCAACGTACCTTCTAAAACCTGATACAAAATGCAAGAAAATATAATAATAATAAAAATAAAAAAAGGGCGGAGAGTTAAGGCATAAGATGTTTACATACGACCAGAGAAAACAGAAATAAAGTAACATAACTGTAAATCTGGGAATGTAAAAAAAAAAGTTCTAGTGTGCCGTGATCTAAAACGTGGAAACTGCTATGTTGTTAGCTCTGTTAGTCGACACTAAAATGAACTAGACAATTTTTTTAAACTTAAATTTAATTTTATAACGGAGAAATGTTTGATATGGCATTCTAGAACTGAGCCTAGCCCTTAACAGATTTATAAGTGGTTATAATCAATTACTGCATTACAAAAGTTATGCTGTAGCATTAAAACATTATAACTTTTAATTATATTTCTTCTAATATATTGTTACGGTTAAAATTTGGTTTACGTGATTCTTATAAACTTAAGAATCATTGGTTGTCAGATCAATACGAGTTCGCAAACAAAATTTTCACTAAACCATTTTTCTGTTCCAATAACCTGCAACATGGTCACAAAATAAACCGGTTAAGATTTATAAATACAATATATTTTTCTTTTATTTATATTTTCACAAAGTAATGTGTGACCCCAACTCTACATGGGGCTCTTTGTAACAGTAGCAATCAAATACTTTACGTCAAAAACTATCTCAGTAATTCCGTATACATGTGCTCTCTTTTAATATGTAACACATATAAGTTCATCAAAGTTTACATCTACCGACGACACAATTATCAAAAGTATAAATCAACATTAATGTACCTTACCAATTATAACAATGAAAACAAAATCCTTTCCAAAAAAAGATAATCTGAAATGCTACTTTATAACCTAAAATAGAAATGCACTGCTACATTGTTGCACGAAATGCAGTTATCTTGTTATCAAATGAGAGCAGCAAGTGGAAAGAAATAAAGTTTACATGTTTTTAATTAATTCTGTGGCAGCGTAAAACAAGGATAGCTGAGTATCCAATGTTAGCGAAATACAAATGCTTATAAGACAAAGATGTTTTAAAGTATAAAACAGAAAATGCAATGACATTTTAATGTCTTGCTTTATGTCATAGATATTTTAAAAATTACAATCCTCATGCACCTATGTGCACTAATTTCAAAATTGCAGGTGAAGGCACTAAGTATTTCTGCTGCTCATTAAACGACCTGTGAGGTTGTCAACACTGGCCCCTGTGTGGTTGCCCAGTTTACCCATAAGAGATAGACATAAAAAAAAGGGGAGAGGGAAAAAACAGAACCCTAGTTTGAACAACCCAAGCAAAGAGAAGGTGACGTATTCATAAGATGGCACATGCATGACGTATGGAAATAAGAGTAATACTAGGCACTTCATGTCCTTGTATTAGAAAACATTCATTCGAATGAGCGAAGAGAGGTGTCTGGATTAAAAAGATATACAGTAGTTAATGACAACAGCTGAGAAAGGATGGGGGTGATTACGAATATTCACGCTTCCATTCATTACACTCGTAAAATGATAGGGGTCTTATTTCACCCTTTACTCCATCATAAAATTTATTTTAAAATTTTATATTTTCTGCAAAAAGCCATTAGTCGGGCTGCAATTTATGTAGCATTTTGAGGGAAAATAACAAAGGCATTAATCAAAATATAAATTTACATCTATAGCCAGACATCTTCCAATCAAAAGAATACCTCTGAAGGGTACACATGACTGACCCTTGCCTCACCACTTCCCACAAAAAATAATTAAATAAATAAAAATCAGAGAGTGCTTTCTTGAGCAGGTTAAGTCGGACTTGTGTACCGTTTAATTGGGTGAGGGAGGGGGGGGGGGAAGTGAGCAATAGTTGAAAAATAAATTTATGTCAATAGACAGACATCTTCAGATTAAAAGCACACCTCTGAACGGTAGATATGACTGACCCTTGTCCCAAAAAATGACAGAATCAAGCACCCATCTCGTGAGCACATAAGCCGCGTCCTGTAGCATTTTAACAGAAAAAGAAGACAAGTGATTATAAAAATATAAATACATATACTATATCAATAAACAGATATCTTCAGATTAAAAGTAGGCTTTTGAAAGGTAGATGTGTCTGACCCTAGTCCCGAAAAATAAAAAACAGAGCTTCAGACTGTCTTTCTGCAAGTGCAAAGCTAGAATTTTATTTTTTCTGCAGAAAACCAGACTATACTAATAAAATAATAATTTAAGTAAAATAAGCAGACATCTTCAGAACAAAAATTTACGTGAAAATGGTAGCCACTATCTCTTGTCAACAAAACAAATTTAGCAAACTGGTGCACATATAATACCAACTGGGCATGCAGTAGTAGCCAGCACAACGCCTGTATGTTAAATACTGTATTTACCCATGTGGCAGTCACACATTTTACTCAAAAACTAAATTGAAAATTTGAGGTGCATATCACTCATGGAAATCAATAAACTATTTTTAATGTACAGTAATTTATTATGCTGTTTTCTCAGGATTTTATAATTTTTTTAGGGCCGCACTCACGCAATAACTCTCCAGGCAGTGGACAGAGGAGAAGGCGAGCGATGTTGAGTCACGGAAGGACCCGAGCAACCCAGAGGACTTTCCGATGATATCCGAATGCTTGCACAGTGTAAGCGACTAGACATAGACAGAGCCATCTTCAAGGCAACAGCACGCTTTGCCACCCCTTACTAAAGCATCAACATTGTCCACTAGCCTTCCCCCTCTCTTCCTATCAGCGCAGCTTTCCTCCCTCCCCTGTCGCCCTAATTCTGACAACCTGAGCATACAACTAGCGGACAGTAGCTATAGTCTTGTCTCTCTCTTCTTTCTATTTCCTACGCACTTGGCTTGGCTTTCACCAGTGACAACATGACACACAGGTGGGAACCAGGCGACCGACGATGTGTCCTGCAGCAAAACAAGAGCACACTACCCCTACTCCCACTCTTTAAAAACAAGACGCCTTTGTGACAGGCAGGTATGATGAACGGTAGCAGGCAGTCGCAAACGAGAATTTACGTAAAACTAGACAGTTCGGTTCAGTAAAACACGGAAGAAATACTGTCCACTTCAGAACGGTCAACTACAAACACAATGGCGGCAGCGACACCGGCGTTACAGCATGTAACATTCAATCTGCTTATGTCGCAAGCCGACAATGCCAGGGAACTGTGCGAAGCGATGGAAGGAGATACGTCAAAAATCGAAGATTTTATGGTCGTGGTTGAAGAGGTTATTAGCAAGAGGAACGATGTTTTAGCGAATTTCTGTGCGTTGTGCGCGAATCCCCCAGACGAGAAGA
>PNEQ01099179.1:0-17960 GCA_003012365.1 Medauroidea extradentata | reverse complement strand
ATGCACATTATTATAAACATTACTCTCATAAAGCCTTAGTTTAATATCCTACCATCAACACTGTTGAACGATTTATGTATTTTTATAAAGAAAATTTTCGGAATTCCAGTTGCCAACAAAGCCTTAGTAATGCTAACTTTGCAAAATTGCATAATTTTCAAAGTTAGTTTTAGTATTACATAGGCTCCTTTTTGGCAATCGGGTTTCCAAAATGTTTTATTGTAAATGTAGCCTACTAAAAATTACAGTCAACAATCGATCTCACAAGGATAGTTCAGATCTGTTTATAAGAACTGAGCACAAAACACCATTATCGAAATTAATTCTGCTACATTTACGAAAAATTCGAATAAAGAGAAATTTTAAATAACTTTACAAACATGTTGAAATACGTAAGTTTCAGGTGTCTGCCTACCTTCTCTGATGAGGTCACAGCTTTGCTGAAAAGTAAAAACACTGCTGGAAAGAGGTTTAGCACGTAATCCACACACATAAAACTTGCATCCACGTTTCGGTTTCATTTATTTTATGTATCTTGAATTTTAGTCTCGCAATACCATTTTTAATCCGTAGTTTAGATAGCGCAGCTAATAATGGTACATTTCAACGCACAATAACCACGATAATATTCACTTGGCAGTATTACCGTGCAGCGCGGGAACTTTGCCAACATATTGGGTTTCGTAACTTGTAAAACCAACTGCCGGTGACCAGTGTTCCAGTGTTGCCAACTGAAGTTTATGGGAAACCACTAATGGCACTGGAATATCACCACAGACCTATCTTATTAATAGAAAAGAAAATTTTCAATTTACTAGTACCAGTTTAAACAGTCTTCGCTTTCCTGTTTATCCATGTATAAGTTACAAAACTTGACCGGTAATACATTATCTGAAATCACAGTAACTGGTAACAAAATCACTAAAGTGGCAGTTCTGCTAGGTTCGGCTATATTCGGATCACTTCGGTGAGAAAGCACTGCAATCGTAGCTTCTAACACAGCGTCCCGTAGCCAATCCCTCCCGTGTTCCTTCCGCCCGGCCACCCCTCCAACCCCTTCTTTCACACCAATACTATCGCGGCAACTCTATCCTCTGGAAGCGTTACTGGAAGCGCTTTAAAATAGCTTGCTTTTGTTGTTTACGAGTCCTTATCTTCCAATTGACAGTTTTGCAATCCGAGCGGAATTCGTAAAAGATATACCCATATGCACGAGTCATGGTTAGCTTCTAGTAGATACAAGGTTGCAAGTAAATATTAATTTCAATCAGAGCATTATCAGGAAGCTGCCTGGGCAAGCACTGCTTGCCTTGCTTACCCTGACGAGACGCCACTGCCTGTAGATAAAAACCATTGGTAAGAATTTGTGCACTCCACTTAAAAATTCTCTAATATCTCCCAAAAAATAATCTTGGGTGCTACCTTGAAAGTCACAGTCAGCATCATGGACAGGAAAAAAAATTCTCAACAGTTGTGTACTAAGGACCATAATGTCTGGCTTTACTGCTCAATACCAACATACTTAACAGTTTCTATTTGACTGAAAGCAGTTGTCGCAAGTGTCTGCAAATTTGCTCGCATGTGATCGTAAGTTACAGCAATAACATTTTGTAAGGTTATTGTAAAGTGCACAGGAGCCCACCCCATGACTGATGTCATTGGTATTAAGGTGGCTGAGAGGGTTGTTTCAACTATCATATTAAACTGTGTCATGATTGGATATGATGTGGTGTGGCCTGTGAAGGTCAGTTTTCTGAGAAATGGTTGGGGGAGTGTTGGCTCCTTAGAAACTCTATTCTTGTGTCCTGATCCACTTGCTTATTGTTTAAAGAAAACATTTTATCATTAGTAATGGTTAACACCAAAATAGTTTCCTAAGTAAATATAATACAGTTTAAACAAGTGCCTGCAACTCCAGTGGATAGCACCATATTTGGAGTTACCAATTAAACATAAAAGGTCCACCATTTTGTAAGGCGGAGGAATTCTGTCAGGGTGTGAGCAGGTCGGGCGCGAGCGGACCTGGCGGAGGTCTTTTGCAAGGAAGACGAGGTTGGCACCGGACGCCGGTGTGTGCGTGCAGGGGCAGCGTGGACTGCCTAGCGGTGGTGCTGCAGGGACTTGTGTTTTCTATTTGTTTTTACAGACTTTTGATTGGCTTCGAGTATGACGGGCACATCGAGTCAACAAGAAATTGAAAGAGCACGTTAACTTTGGAAGGCTAAAAGGTGAACTTGGGACTGTATGGCAGCAATTGAGTACCAGCCTCGTGGCTGACTAGACTACCGAGCCGAGGTCATGAAAACCCGAGTCAGCAATCCGAACATATCCGGGACTGAGCACACCCTAAACAACCTTTGCTGTATTTTCTGTTATAACTGTAACTTCACCTGGGGAAACACCGGTGAATTTTGTTTGAATTTGTCTCGATAAATGGCTGTCTCATAGTTGAGAATAGTGGAAATGCCAGTGCTCAGAAACCACTAAGTTTATTTCTTATTTAGTGTAAACCCCTCTAATGAACTTTTAAGTAGCTCCGCTTCTGCAAACAATGAACCCTAGGAAAACCTTTGGTGTTTGGGGGCAGCGTGGCCCGAGGACGGGTCACGTTACATTATCAAATAAACATACAAAATTATAACTGTGATTTCCAGATTTACCTGTGCCTATACAACAGTCTGCTGGTTTATGAATATATAAAGAATAGGCTGTATATAAGTTGAAGTAATTTAGCTTATCAGGTTTATCAACATTTCTTTCTGGTATTTTAGATTTTTACCTTAAAAACCATTAAAGTCTTCTACACAGCAACTAGGATCTTGTGTCAATATTGTTGTTAGTAGTAGCCTATGATTTGTTCTCGAGGAGAATTATTTGTTCTCTTCTATTCACATCTTTACAACTTGAGAATTTTAAATTTTTAATACATAATAGTTCAGTTGCATTACAATGAGGTGTTAGGAGTTTGGTCCTCGCTATAATCATGTTTTTGCTATAACTGAATTGAGCTGAGATTTTGACCACCAAACTCCAAATTGAGTTGAAACCTATTTAACAGGAAAAAACTTGTTCTATTAATTAAGCGAGAAACTAAGCAGGTTGGTATCTGCTCATTACAATGATACCCTAAAAGTAATTTGATAATGTCAAAACTAACTAAAAACCTGAAAGTGCATCTTGGCCACCTAGGTGTTTTATCACAATAAATTACTTGCCCACTTGAACTTCTCATGGGTCGGTGGGTCAGCAGCCGCTGCATTGTGTGATCACCTCAAACTAAATAGTAACAGCTAGTCGCTTAACAGACATTTTCACACGCAACTTCCATGTGGCCCACAACACATAGTTGTAACCTGTACGTGCGTGAGCAAACTAAGACGAGAGTACATGCACACAAGTGTAGTGGGCAAGCAAGGTCGCTAGCTTGCAACATCCCATTCATGAGGTCGCCTCATCTGCATTCTGACTCCCTTCTCACCCCCTCCCTCCTTATATCCTTGCCTAGCTGCGACTTATTCCCTTCCTCAGCGATATCCACACCTGGCACACCACGCTCAAAAGCAAGTGCCACAGTCACATTCGTTGCCTGGGACATAAATTTGCTAGTCCACCGACTCACTACTACTGGCCTGGAACTGAAGTTCGTGCGACTGTTGATGCACACACTGACTCTTAACTTGGGTTTAGCAGAAGAGTATACGCTCATGCCTATGAGTAATATACTACTAATGTGCGAAAATGAGGTGATTACAAACCACAGTCGTGTATAGGTTCTCTTCATCAGTTACTGTACTATCCTTTCTTAAGCATATTTTTTTTTTTGCATGGCCAAACTAGCGGACTAAAGGCAAGATAAAAAAATTATGCTATCTGTAATTACCATCAACAGTGATGATCATCATCCATGACTGCATCTAGCCTTCATAAAGCAATGAAGATAGCTCACCACCTCTCCCTTGTCCTGAGTTGAATGCCAAGTGGGTCGCATGGGCAGTGGAAGCATTTGCCAGCCCTTTCCTCCTATATTATGATCTCGGAATTGGTAGCGAGATGCAGAGTCTTCCTTTTGATACTCATCTCTTAAAAAATCATGTCAATCATGTCAAACATCTCAATCCAAAGTGCTGCATGGATTGTTAATAATTGTTGTAATCCAAAGTATTAATTGAAGTCATAGTAAACAATCGTACCAAAAATTTTAATTAATCTTTGTAATAAAAACTGTAATCCAAAATCATTATAAATTAACAAAAGCAGAAAATACAAGTGTAAGTTGAAAGCACAATGACAACAGAAAATAGAACCATGTTGCATGTGAAAGGGTGCTATTTTATTTTGAAACATGCTTGCTTGGAACGGGTAGGGGGTTGAGTTTTCAAACTGGAAGAATGTGTCCGACACACCCTAGCAGTCGAAGGATTAATGGTACAGGAAAGGGGGGAGAGTAGGGCCAGCTGGTGGTAGTCTAGCTACCGCAGATGACAAACATGCACTTCATACAGTTCACTAAACTAGCCACATGCCTGCTTCACACAGTGTCGTACATGTTCCTTCTGATAAAATCAATATTTTTAATCGGAAATTATTTAGTGATTTTTCAAAGATTCCTCAAAAATACCTCGTTATAACAGATTTCACTCTATTACTGAGTTCGCTAATACAGACTTGTACTGCATTTTAAAAAGTGTCCTGGAACAGTTTTTTCTTCTGAATCTCTGTATAGCAACAATCAAATTTCAGCATTTCCATGGGTTTTTCCATCTTATTTCCATCAACTATTCATTCTGTCCATTTTGTGAAATTTCAGTCATTATTTAGGATTAAACCTTACTGATGAATTTTTCGAGTTTAGCAACATTATTTGACTAAAATGCAATAGATGACTTGGCCGGTGATATCACAAGATGAGTATCACGCAGAGTATCAGCTGTTTTAGTACAAACATTCGCCATAATGCCATACGAATAATGTTATTTGAACAGGTTAATGTTGTAAAACTGGTAAAAAGATGCATGTATGGTACTTGCAACAGTGATTTGAGGTATTGCCACACTGAATTAATGAAGGATATTATTCATATTTACTCCAACGATCCCTGTAAAGCCTCTAGTCACACGTGGTCAGCTGAGATAGATGATGTTCACATATTTGAGGGCTAGTTCCTGGCCTTACACGACAGTGGGCTTGGTATCATCCTTATTCCTTATTAAGAGGCACACATATTAATTATGGCATTTGGAATATTAGACTGTATTATATAAATGTTAATTATCTGACGGGTAAAGAAAACTCATTGTTAGCCTTTGATTAATTGAAATTGGACAGGGCTATATTGTTGTATTCTACAGCTAATTGTTAGATGTGATTTTCTTCATAAAACCGTGCATGTTATGTCTGCACATCCGTAAGTTCACATTAGACTTATAACCAGTTTCCAACAAGTAATAAGCATAGTGTACAGTAATAATAATTTATAGCACTCACAATTGGCCTACTGCTCAGTGGAGAGTTCAGTCCTTTACCCCTCTAAACTTCTTTCCAAACCCTTTCTGAACCTCCCAACCCCCTTCTCAGTCACTAACTTCTCCCACAAAACATTCCACTCTCTCACCATCCTAACCAACATATACAGACTACCCCATTCAGTTCTTTTTCACACCCTCTGAATCTTCTCACTGTTGTTTCTTCTCCTCTTGAATCCTCTTTTAGTTAACCAGCAAACTAGACTTCCCCAACCTCCTTCAAAATTAACCATCCTGTACAACATATCTGGCTTTCCACTCTACTCCTGTCCTTCAGTGATCTCCATCCTATTTCCTTCATCACTGATAGTTTGTTATTTCCTTCCTGTTTCACCTTTTCAACTTACACTTCCCCCATCTTGCTGCCCTTTCCTGCACCTTCTCCAGCTTCTGCAACTGAACTTCCACATATGCGCTTGCATATTTTTGTACCAAAAAATTGAATTCTGTTGTAACTTTATGAAAATACTACCTCCTCTCAATAAAGAGTTTTTAACTATTGTAGGCTTTGTTCATCAAAAAATTTAATGGTCAGAACTTTAAATGCAAACCCAAGAAGACAAAACTGCAGTATTCAAAATCAACACACAAAAAAATCATTTTAGCACAGTAAGCCTACAGGACCTATTTTAAAACCAATGACATTTAATTTAGTCCTTTTGTGTTATTTTTCACTGTGGGGCACATTTTCTCAGTATGCACTTACGAAATATTATTAAGTGTTATGCTGCTGCCAGGAAAATGTATCTCATAATGTAATTATTACAACAGCATTTGGGCTTTGGATAAGTATTCACTATTGACTATAGTCTATATTACGAAAGTGTTCACTTTTATTAGACAGTTCCTTTCTGGGAAAAGTGTCAAAGTTACGTAACTTCAGTGTAGTAGTTCTTAAAAGACAAACATAAAAAAAATGCATTCGTGTTCATTACAAATTTAGCCTAAGAATGTACTATATCTCGCCTTATTTATCTTAAACTACACGAAAAATAAAAACTTTGCTCAAATAGTCTGCAGGATACAATAAATGAAATAAACAACAACTTAGGCCTACTAAAACGTACATAAATGTTAGTGTTAAGCAATAACTAACAAACACTGAAAGTTCAATCATTTTAAATATTTTGACTGTTATCTAAGACATTAGTAGGCCCAAATATCCCACAACTTCTAAGCTTACATGAAGTAGGTGTGTTGTTTTTTTTTTATCACATAGATACACACATTTTATCTATCCTTTTTAACAATTTGGTTTTGCAAAACCTTTTGCTGCAAGCCAAAGTACTGAAGCCATCACATCTCACAATTAAATTATCTTCAGTATTCTAACAGACAAATGAGGCTCCAACAAAATCATTTGGTGTGAAGACTTAACAAACATAGTAGTATTCCATATTTCTGTTAAATTATTTTCTGACAAATTAAAGAAAACTTTAACTCATGCAAACAAAGTAGTCAAGTCAGGATTGTTTGAACTAGAACAGCTGATTATATCCACGATTTAATGTGCGAACGCTCTGGGCCAAGCTGTCTATTGCTTTAAATACTCGACTATGCAAGATACTACAAAATGGTTCAAGCCAATTTATCACCATCTCTGCACCATGCTGTGCATTAAAGTTTTATATAACTATAGTTACATCTAAAAGCCCTACATTCTGTTATTTTATTGTCCTCTACCATTATTGTCTAGTAGTTGTTTACTAGTTCAAAATATGATTAAATCCTGCTGATGAAGATATACTTTTTTTTCCTATCATTACCTAGCATAAGTTGATAAAATTATATATGAGCTGAAGCTGTGTTTATTTTCTAAGCCTGTGATTTTCTCATTTCAACTGTGTGCCAATACCGAGACACAATTTTGAATTGTAAACTTTTATTTAGTAGATTTCTCAAATTTTTTGAAAAATATTTCCTATAAAGGAGCAGAATTTGGCTCAATTTACAACGCAAGCATCAATAGCAATACCTTATCCACGGACTTCGCACCCGTGGTTTTTACCAACCGCAATTGAAAAATTAAGGAAAAAATCTTTAGTGCCAGCTTTCCTTCCACTTCACCCGCCCGCAAACTGCTTTCACGTAAAACATGTGTATTTAATTACATTTTCTTGTTTAACCACTTCCCATCCGCTTCATCCACAAGCACAAGGACACGGCCAAAGTGCATGTACTGTTTGCAGTTACACACGATTCCCTGGCCTTCGGTGTAATGGCTCCCAAAAAGAAAGGCTGTTGTGATCCTTCTAAACAGAAGAGATATCTCAAAGTTCTTAGTTTGACTGACAAAATAAAAATACTACATTTATTAAAAGGCAACATGCGCAGAGGTAGGTCGCAAATACGGAAAAAGCAAGTGTAGCATTCATATGTTACGAAATAAAAGCATGAGAAATAAGATCAAGTGATAGTACTGCATCAAAAACTAAAGAAAAAAAACTAAAGCCAAGTTATTTTTAGTTTAATCAGTGGTGCTGTGTTAAAAAACTTACAAACTTTGTCTTCATTTTGACGCGTATGAAGAAAATTGTGACAAAATTTTATTTTAGTGTAATCAGTGACATATTAGAAACGAAACTGCCAATATCTCTATTTACAGTTAAAATATGTTAAGCTTATGTTAAAAATCCTTTCCTTTTGTGTAATATACAAACACGTTATACTAGCTAAAAGTGCTCACAGATTATTGCAAAGAAGTAAAAAAAATTATTTGTGCACATTATTCCCTAATGTTACTGTGAATACAACCATTAAAATGTGTGCCTTTTTTGTGTAATAAAATGTAAACCTAAGTTAGCATACAAAAAGCATGAGTTTAAAATGTTGACACTTCATAGCCAGTATTTTAAAAGCTAGCAACGTGCCAAACAATTTCTCTGAATTTCCCATTTTCTCCACCTATACATTCCTACATTGCGCCAGTTTCACCTCAGCGGCTTTCAAGACAACATTAAAGGGCAACCGAAACCTCCCATGAAAATTACTGTAATTTCGTAAAGGTGGTTTGCAATGTTTCTAGCATTACATTAGTCTTTTAAAAAATTCAGCATGATTTTGTTGTTAAAACATATTCATGTTGTCGTAGTTCTGTGTGTGCCACTGTTATTTAATATGTTTGGTTGACAAATATGAAGTAAGTGTTACACACGAGAAATAGAGTTATCAACGCCTGTGGAGTCGCTCCCTCTCCACCCAGTACACATCCTTGGCAATGAAGGGGGAGGGAAAGAGTGAGGGGGAGAGAGGGGGAGGAGAGAGAGAGCAAGAGAGCATGGCACATCGTGCTGTGCTGTGTTGCAACATTAGCAGTGGACGACCACCTGGCTTGCTGCGTGCTGTTCTCACATCACTGCTGACCCACACTGCTGCTTTATTGCCACGCTGCACACATTACTTGTATCTTTATGATATTTAAATAAATGTTATGGGGCACTTTCTGATGATATTGGTGATCTGTACAAACAAAAATACAGTAGTATTAGCGGTTAAGGGCGGGATTAGGATTTAAAAAATTGTGTATGGTGCTTTATCTAGTTTATTAACAAGTGACTGGATTTATTTGCTTGGACATACTCCATTGCGAAATAAATGACTGTCAAAAGAAAATTAAAAATAAAAAAAATAAGAAAATAAAACATAAAAAGCAGAATATGCTTTAGTCATCAGGATACATACACAACATGAAATTCCCAAAACTGGGATCTGGTTACATAAAACAAGGAACAAAACTGAAAATAAAAGAAATAACAAAATTATGAAAAAGAAACCTAAGTTGACATGCGACACAACAATGAGACGAAACAAAAACACAAACAGAAATACAGCAAACGACGCAACGATGAGACTAAACAAAACACAAAGATGTCGGACACAAACAGAAAAAACAACAAACAACACAAATGATGAGACGAAATAAAACACAGTTTTCCAAACAGTCAGTATTAACAATGTTTCCAGTTCCCAAAATAAATTCAGTAATGCACTCCCATCGCACAGTTCTTTCAAAAATCTTATTAACAAGTCTTGAATATACAAAGATTTAGTACATTCCTGGATTTCCTGTAAAGAAAATACTGTGGATAAGGCAGGCCAACTGTTATAAATGTAGGCATGCGTAAACTTAATGGCAGGAAATGCTTAATAAAATCTCACAGTAATTGTCATTGTAGCTCGGAAGAGCAAAAATAAAAATGTATGGTTTGTAAGACTCTGCTACATTATTAGTTTAGTTTTGGACATTCTGAGTATATTTTCGTAACTGGATTATTTAAAAATTTTTAAATGTATGCATTGATGACTGTCAATTCAGAATTATATCTTCTTGTGATATAATTTTTTTTATTACTTACGTAATTGTGATAGCTACATACCATTTCTCGTCACTAACATGAAGTATGATTACTGTAATTAAGTCAATATTAATATGTATTATAGTAAATATTAAAACCCCAGAATTTGTATGAAGAGTCTTTTATAAAAATTCTAGTTTATTTTTCTCATTACAGTTAGGCAAAAGCATAAGATATAGTAAATAAAGGTGTGCTTTATATTCTTGGAAAAATTATGTATAGTGGAAACTGACAATAAGTTTGGAATAACGGTACAGAGTTAAGTGTTATAAATGCTAAACATTTAGTATTTTTTTTTCTGCATACTGAAAATATTATAAAGTACACTTGGTAAAGCCATGTGTTTTTGAATAAATGAAATTTTGGGTTATAATTATTTTTAGCTGCCTTGTGTAAAGTTTTGACTTTGATGATAACTTGTCAATTAAAAAGTTTATCATTAGCTTCTTGTGTTTAAATCAACACGTTTTATTTGTACAAAATACGGTTTTGTAAAAAGTTTATGTAAAGAGGTAGATATTCCATTGGGCACAGATGTATGTAGCAAACACAATATCACTATAAAATTCCATGTATCTTTCTAGTGTTAATATATTGCACTACAAAAACTAATTTTAAAAAGCAAAATTCTGTTTAAAAAATTATAGTCGATGTTGAGCCAGTGGGGATCAAGTAAGCATATGAACATTTGGTTGAACTGCTATTTCATCTATTCTATTGCCAGATTGAATCCCGTCTCGCACATGGCTACCGGAAGAATACTTACTAAAAACAAATCGCAACACTTTTGCAAACAAAACTTTTTCCCTTTGTTTCTCTTTCAGGAGGGCATCTAGGAATTTCTACAAGTCCAAACTCATTTTTATGAAACTTACATTTTGCTTGTGTAATGGTATCGTCAATACATCATCCAGCATTTGTTCAGATGACAGGTACTTAATGTTTATTGTTCCTGGATCAATGTGCTGTCTGATGAAATGGTGTCTGATATCTATTTTTGACCTGGCATTTGTCATTACATTTTTGGCTAGTTGGATTGAACCCCTAGTCACAGAACACTTCAAGCGAACCTTCTACACTCCTAGGTTCATTTTCTGACATCAGTTATTTTAGCCGTAACAACTACTATACAATAACCTACACTGCCATATATTCAGCCGCACAGGTTGCCAGTGCGACAGTTTTTTGTATTTTGTTGTGCTAAGAGATCAAACCACCACTTAGTTTGATTCATGACCCGGTGACAGCCTTTGATTCGCCTTGAACACCCAGTCTGCATCACTGTATATCTCAAACTACCTGTTGCCATCCCTGGAGAATTCTCACTTATAGCCCTGTGTTCCCCTTATGTATCTAAAAATCCTTTTCACACTTACCCGGTGCACCTCCTTACGGAAGTTGTACCTGCAGAGTAGATTCACTGAATGACAGATGTCTGGTCTGGATACTTGCGAAAAGTACAGTAAATTGCCCGTTTCTTCACAGAATGGGACGCTGACCTCTTCAAAACAGTCTGCCTCAAGGTTAATTTCAGGATGTTGCAAGTGGCTTCGCATCAACCATGTCAGTCAGCATTGGAGTATTCTGTCTGTGGATACTTCTTGAGAGAGCCACATTTTTCCTTCTTTACAGTTGCGCGTGATATTCATCCCTTAATTCTGTGTTGCTAGTCCCAAATCTCTTTCAGCAATTTCTTCATGTCATGCACAGCATTTTTTTTTGTTGCATAAAATCAATAAATTGTCAACATACACAGCTTTTGCAGTAATTTCGCTACAGTCGCGAAGGTGGTACATGGCTCTGCATCAAAGCATGTGAAACCATCTCAACGCAACACTACATAATGTTTCCTATTCCAGTTTCTGCCAGCTTGTTTTAGTCGATATGCTGCTTTTTTTTAATTTCCACACATTTCTGAGCTTTGAAAACTCTTCTAGGGAGGAGGATGTGACATACTTCTTCTTGCAGGGGCCCATATAGGTATGCTGTTGTCAAATCCATTTTATCTACATCCAGGTTTTCCCTTGCTGCAGAGATAAGAGATATCATACAGATGAGTGAGTGAGTGAGTGAGTGAGTGAGTGAGTGAGAGTTTGGTCAGCACTTAACATCGAGGTCTTTAGCGCTGGTGAGGGGGTGAAATGTTGTGAGTATGGAGCAACACAGTAATGAAGGGGCGGGGGAAATGAGATCCCCGAGAAAACCCGCTGACCAACGGCATCGTCCGGCATGATTCCCACATGTGAAAATCCGGGGTCCAACCCCACCGGGAATCAAACCCGGATCGCCTTAGTGGGAGGTGAGAAGTCTGACCCCTCGGCCACTGCAGCTCCTTACAGATAAGTGCTTGACACCATGAATACGTTTCTTCTTAATCCACCCCTTGAACCTGACTAACATTTCACAAGCCTGGCTTTGACAACTTCTGGTTCATTATTTACACAGACCGTCCGCTTTATCTGAGGTATTTCGTTGCAGCAAATCCGTAGAAAAAGAAAACCACGTATATACAAGCACAACTACTACTACTTAGGCATAAATATTTTGCTACTGTCTGTAAACACTTCTTGCTTGTATGACGTGCTATAAATTACAGAAAAGAATAGGATCATTAACGTAAACATAAATAGTTTGAACATAATTAGGGATGTTAGCAGGTTACTTATTAATATGGCATCACTGATTATACTAAAATAGACTTGGCACTGTTTTTTCACATATGTCAATGAAAATTTTACACCACTGTAAACATGGATAATGAAAAAGATTTAGAAGTTTTCCTTTAAATAGAGCACTACTGATTACACTAAAATTTATTTGGTGCTGATTTTTTTTTTGCCATTTTCGGTGCACTATTAACATTTGATCTTATGTCTCAAACTTTATTTTGTGACGTACAATGATACATTCATATTTTCCATACCTGCGGTCAATTTCTGCAACAGACATTATGCCTTTTAGTAAATTTAGCATTTTCATTTTGTCAGTCAAACTAAGAATTTTGCAATCTCTCTTCGGTTTAGAAGGATCACTACAGCCTTTCTTTTTAGGCGACATTAGGCTGCAGGCCATGGAATCGTGTATAAATGCACACAGTACAATAACTTCAAGACCGTGTCCTATGTCCTCATGGTTGAAACGAGCAGGCGGCAAACAGGCAAACAAGACAAGGAAATTAAATACTGTACACTTGTGTGTCCTGCGTGGAAGCAGTTTGCGGGCAGGTCACGCTGAAGATATCAAATCATTTAGTCTTGGAAGCATGCGGCGAGCGAGTGACAAACAAAATGTATGTGAATGAAGTACCGCCGCCGCCCAGGCTGCCCACACATTCAATACATCGCTTCCTTGCCAATCCTACCAGCACTGCTCGCTTACCAACAATCTTACCGTGCACACTTAGCACAACTTCATAACGAAGCACATACAGTGGCTAGCAACACGAGACTAGCTGCTCTCGTACACTGCGAGTGGTGCGCTAGTAGTCCATTCAGCAAACAGTGCGATGTGCACACAGAAATATAAATTCTTAAGAAATTCATGTATATATTTTAGTTTTTTCTAAATTTTCCAACCGCTGTTGGTGAATATCGCGGATACGAAGTCTGGTTTCACTTTCAACATCCATTTTGTTTTTAGAGGTTTTGTGCCCTTACGGGTATCAACATTTTCGAATGTGTCTTTTAAACTATTGGTGAAAATGCTTTTTTCATGGCTTTCTTCCACTATGTAGAGTGCTTACTTTAAGTGCATCATCCACATCTATTTGTCTGTCTGGCAGACTACAGCTTTCCGCTTAACATGTTACATGATCTTGCCATTCCTTTGGTTTTGGAGGTCCGGAAGATCTTTGTGTCTCTTGTTGTTCCCTTTGGTCCTGTTTCTTTTGTTAGTTCTGTTTGAAATTTTGTAGTGGTTCTGTTGCTTTTTCTCTCTGCCTTTCTTATACCTCTTATTCATAACCTTGAAACAGTTCGTTTCGCTCTCATGGCTGTTCTTGAGATTTTTCATTCTCAAGTTTCTGTGTGAAAACTGTATCAAATGTTTGCCTACCTTCATGTGCAGTGTACTTCTTTTCTTCTTGCTCCATGAACACATCATGACATTTGGTTAACTTTCCGGTTTGATAATTAATGAGTCTACCCCTTGTGGTTTAACCTACAAAAAATCAACCACTCAGACTTTGGGTCTTACTTCTTTCTATGTGGCCTGGGGATGTGTGTCATAGTCTTACAGCTAAAACTCTCAGGTGTGACAAGTCAGGTTAACTTTTGTGGCAAGCCTTGCAAGGAGTCTCTTGCTGAAGAGCACTCAAAAAGACTATTTTGTCAACTATGCAGCTGTGATAGTTGCCTCCACTCAATACTGTTTCATGATGGCATCAAGGAGCATGCTGCATGCCTTCTCAACCAGTGTCCTTTTAGTCCTATCCGCGACTCCACTTCTATATGGGCTGTCTTGTACTGTTGTCTGGTGCAAAATATCTTCTGAAGAGATATATTTTCTCATGTCTCTACATTCCACTGTCAGAACGAAGAAGTTTTATGGACCAACCTGTCTGCTCCTTGAATCTTTAAATGCACTAATGAACTCAGATTTTTCCCACAAGAAATAAACACATATGTACCTTGAGTGGTCGTCCACAAAAATTAGGAAGTACCCGCTCCCCCTACAGATGGAACTTCCATAGGTCCAAAACACCTTGCGAATGCTTTCCACTTATTTTGAATGGAAGATGTGAATATATGCCCATTACACAGAAATCACATGGGTCTTTGGTTACAGCACTTTCCCCTCTTTCCTTTAACACCTACTCAAACTGTAACATGAATTTACAGTTTAAATGCCCCAACCTATGATTCCACAGACAAGTTTGTCAGTTGGCAGCACGACGACAGATTTCATTTGTGGCTGTTGTGGAAAGGCGGTAAGTGTCATTCACAAGATCTGCCTTTCCCATCAAGTTTCCATCTGGGTCATGTACAAAACCACGTTTACTGTTGAAACATACCTTATTTCGTTTGCTGACAATAATGTTTATTGAGAGTAGATTTATAGTTGAGCTTGATATAAGCAACAGGTCACATGCCTATTCTTCAACAACCTCGTTTTTCACACGAAAATTTAAATCTACACAACCAGAGGCCTTTGCCACGAGTTCACTTCCATTTGCCCCTATAATGGTTCTGTCATGTGCCTTTTGGTTATGTAACCCATTTTCATTGCTTGGGATGTGGGTCGGCACAGAAGAGTCCAATTACCACGAGTTTCTCGATTGTTAGTCCTAAGGATCTGCAGCCAAGAATGCCTTATTTTCACCTTGGTTGGTACCCAAATGTGCCATTTGTGATCATGTCGTTGAGTAAAACTTTTGTGTTTTTCACTTTCGCTGTTGCAAAACTTTGCAATGTGGTTTGGAATGATCTTTGAAAGAACTGGCAATGGGAGTGCATGACTGGATTTATTTGCTTGGACATACTCCATTGCGAAATAAATGACTGTCAAAAGAAAACAAAAATAAGACAAGAAAACATAAATAAGCAGAGTATGCTTTAGTCATCAGGATACATACACAACATGAAATTCCCAAAACTGGAATCTGGTCACATAAAACAAGGAACAAAACTGAAAATAAAAAAAATATCAAAAATATAAAAAAGAAACCTAAGTTGACATGCAACACAACGATGAGACGAAACAAAAACACAAACAGAAATACAGCAAACGACACAACGATGAGACGAAACAAAACACAAAGATGTCGGACACAAACGATGAGACGAAACAAAACACAGTAGTTTTCCAAACAGTCAGTATTAACGTTTCGGAACTGGAATCTGTTCCTATCATCACGTAGACACACAATGTTCAGGAACGCGAGTGCGACTGATGAGACTGCAAAAACCATGGTTTGGAATGTTGCATTTATAGCATCTCACCATCTTCCATTGCCCTTGAGGTTTTGTGTACAGAGCTGTCATCACCGTTGCTCACACCCTCCATCTTGATTTCCTGCAGTAACTTCACCTTTATACTATCACCTGTGATCTTCAGTCCAGAATTTTCCATTGCTATTATCACTGGTTGGTATCTCTCAGGTAATCTGGCTAGCAGCAGGGTTCCAACCCACTTGTCACCGACATGAAATTTTTGTCTCATTCAATTTGCAGCCGATTCAGTCACAGTAGTTATCTACTAATCAGCCATTTATCTAATGTCCTTGTGACTAGTATATTCAACAGACCAATGCACCTAATCAATCCGGAGTCTTCGAATGCGCCTTCCAATGCCAGCCATGCCTCAGCTGCTGACTTAGTGTTCCTGAAGTGCAAATAATTTATTTTATCCATTGGCAAAACTATACATGACAGTACCTTTTGGTCCCTCTTCCTCCACGCTCTGTCATCCTCTGATTCCGCTGGTTTTGTCTCAATCACATTGCAAAGTTCATCGTCGGTTAAGTAGGCCTTCATGGTAAACTTACATGAGGAACAGTTTTCGGGCCAAGAAAACTTTCCACAACCAGTGATGCCAATACGCTTGACGTGCTCATTTTTTAGCCAGACATATGCTAATATTATAACAACAAGGGTTATTTCACACTTTTTGCAACCACACTCTTGTCCCCTTTCACGAACATGCACGTGCCATCATTGGGTTCTCTCCAGTTTGCGAGTCTGGGCCCATAACCTTTTGAGCCAGTGTGAACCAAGAAAGCATACAAACATTTGGTTAAACTGCTGTTTAATCCGTTCTACTGCAAGAGACAATCCCTTCTTAATTATGGCTACCAGAAGAAGACTACTTACTAAAAACAAAACTCACACTTTTGCAAACAAAACTTTCTGTCTACGCTGCCAACATAGTACATACAAATTTACTCAACAGTCGACACGAAGTAGGCACACTGCCTACCCTTTCTCCTCGTACACGATTTACTAATCTTTAATAGAAGTTCTTAAGGCAAAGAACCCATATAAATAAAATATTTATGTTAGTTCCTGAAATTATATAAACTAAGCTTAAAACCTGTTTAGAAAAATTATATTACCTAATAATTTTCTAAACAATTTTATACTAAAGTACTTTTTAAATTAAAATTTATAACCATAATATACCACATGGAAGAAATTTAAAATTAACTATGCAACAGAATCCACTTTCATCTAAAATAATTTATGAATATGTGAAATTCCGTACACTGAACTCTCGATAACTTGGACTAACTAGAGAAGAGGGAGCCAAGATTTAAGATTTATCTTTCTCATGACCAGAGAAATGAATATTATTGAAATAAATTGAAAATAAAATATTATCTGGGCTCCACAATGTTTTTTCAACAGAAATCAAACGGCATGTCTGTAAAATGAACAGCACATTGTATCGGAGATCATTTAAAAGTAATGAAAATTGTTGTGACAAACACATGAAAAACTCATTGAACTGCTTCACTCAAAGGTCACATACCAGCTATGAATGAGAATTTGTGTTGGTGTAAAACTAATTACACTCCTCCCCTGCTTATCCGACTCTGTTTTAACCGAACCTTCAGTTAACCGAACCGTTTTTCTCCGTGTTATAAATGTGAATACATGCCCATTAATATGTACAAACATGTAGTATGATTAGCGCGTGCAGCACGCAATTGCAGTGTGCACTGTGCCGATCACGAAGCGAGCCGCGAGCGGTGCCGGCAACTGAACGCGTGGATTGGTCGGGGGAAGGGTGGTGGTGGACGTGTAGGCAGGCAGTCGGCCGCTGAAGACGAGTGTAGCAATTTATTTATTTATTTTAGCATGCATGCTCTGGTGATAATTCTGTGTGCGCTTGCCCGAGACACATAAAAATAAGCTTGGACGGGTGAAAGTAATTGTTCACTTGTCTGTTGGGCAGATAATGCTAGTGTTACTTGCCAACAAAAATAAGCGACACCAACATTGGTAGTTGGTTTATTTTCGCGCACTAGTCGTGAACTGTGTTTAGCGGCGGCACGAAGTTAAGTTTGAAGCCAATAAGCAGTAACAGAAGTGGGCGCACGTGTACTCGTTGACTTTGAGCAAGGTCGCAAGTTTGTGATTTTATT